>CAHIKZ030004539.1:517500-532500 GCA_903632075.3 Acanthosepion pharaonis
GCTGAAAGTAATCGTCCAGCATGCAAGCCCAGGGCCCAAAGAAAAAAAAACCGATACGAGTATCCAAAATAACTAAATAAAGTGCTCAATACGGTAAGTAGAGCAGACCTAGTTAAACCTAGAGCCAGAATTTACTGCTTATACTTGTATCTATAAAAAGAACGTTAAACATAAAAAATGTCTTTAATAAATAAATTGTCGGACTTTGTCCATTTCTTAATATATATATATATTCTTATCAACAATTCTTTGTTTATTAACATCCTGTTTATTCCTATTGTCTCTGTCTTTTCATACAATTTACCCTGTCTGAGCCTACGTTTTTTTTGTTTTGTTTTTTTTTGCGTGGGGCGGGGGACTATCTCAAAAAGTCAATCAGTCTCTTTCAATATTTGATCAGATATGAAGAACCGTTTTTTTTTTTTTTGTTTTTTTCTTACTTTTTCAGAATGTCTGGAATTCCTCCAAGATTTCCAAATATTACCGCCTGTCTTCCTGATTTTTATATAAACATAAGGAGAAAATACGTACTAAAAGGTTGGCATCATTGTAACTTGTGTGGAGACTGGAATCGAATTTCGAAAATTTTATGTTGTCTGCTTTAGTGGGGCTCTTTGCGATAAGCTGATCGATATGAACACGAATTGCATTAATCTTTCGACACCATACGAGGCAATGAGGTGCATCTGTGACCAATGTATGCATTTGATATTGTTTTCTTTTGACGTTTAATATGAAAAGACAATAAAATATTATTTTAACTTTTTATAAAAAGAGATCATCTCTAATATAAGAGATGCGCTTTGAACAAAGAAATTAAATATGCATAAAAAAATTCTTGTAGTTCTTGAAAAAATTCAAAAAAATTGTCTGTAATGTCATGGGTCCTGATCTTGCATTTCGACTTGTGAACAATGATCGGAAAATCAACTACAAAATGGACAAATGTTAAGATTTCTTGCGTAAAATGCACAATTATGGCACAACCCCCGAAAAGTGGGGAATGAGGTTGAGACACTTACTTATCCTAGAGTTGGCTAATCCTGTTCACGACCCATTCATTCGTTACAATTGACACATTCACCACAAAATGTCATCCATCGCCAATTAATCCTCCATCTACTGCATATTCTCATGACATAAAAATTTCATTTCATGATTATAAAATAGTATATATAAAAAAAATTTGTGCAGGATATAAAATGATGGGAGAGTAGATGACCCCCGACACACACACCTCCGCAAAAAAAAAAAAAATCAAAACAAGCAAAAAAAAGCCCTCAAAAAAGTGAGGCTGCTTCTATTCTGCCCTACGACAGAATGGACAAAATGTTTTACCAAAATAGACAACTGTTTTGGGATGACGTGTTTAGACTTTAACGACGTCATCGGAGTAAAATGATGTTTTTAAATGTGTGTGGGTGTGGGGGTGCGTGTTTGAATTTGAACCCTGGGCTGTGTGCTTATATACAAAACCAACTTTGACGTTCGAATAGCAACGAAAAAAAAATGTTTATATTAATATATACACAGACAATTAAATCATTTTGACTTTATACCCAAAATATATATTTTTAAAAAAACATAGATAAAAATGTATATCAATGTTTTGGATAAAGGTGTTTGAGTAGATAACTTTCTTTTTGTTTTAGTCTTTGTTCTTTTTTAGAGTATAATTGATGTCTACCTAACTGGCCAATGGGAATTTCTTATAAAAAATGTGCCTCTTGACAGCAGTCGAAACACCATTTGGCTTACAATATATCTTTTATATGAAATAAATCTCTGATTAAAAATTCATCACTTCCTTAGTGATATATATATATATATATATATATATATATATATATATATATATATATATATATATATATATATAACACCCTTTTCTTTGTGATAAGCTGATCGATTTTTAAAAGCTAATTGCTCTGCATTGTTACTTTTTTATTTTTTTATTTTTTTTTTCATATGTGCCTCTTGACAGCAAGAATCTTTCAATCTTCTTTCCGATTAGTGTTCTTACTTGGAGTGGGTAGAATGGAGATCAACGTGCTTTAGTGGACTCAGCAATTTTCAATCTGCTTGTCTGAATCATCTTCGAGAAGCGAGAGCAAGATCTAAAAGGTCAGCCAATCTAACAGTGATCTCATCTCACAATCCTCACACCTGCTCCATATGTGGCCTCCTTTGTAAATCACGAGCGGGTCTTAAGTGCCACTTAAGATTATCGGACCAACTTTCATAACTGAATCATAAGCTGTCAGAACCTCATACGTCGAAACCGACGGGAGAGTCCATTATATAAGGCACACACACACACACCTCATCAACGGACAATTAAGGAGAAGGGGATGGTGCGTTAAAGCCGATTGTCCGTAGATGGGAAGAAGCTCTAATTATACTAGAGTTTGTACGCTTCCTTTTTACATTTTCCTTCTGCTTTGATGCCATGATGGAGGAAAATAATAGATTTCTCGCAGCTACTTTCCCAGGCACGCGCTAAGGGTCTTACTTTATATACTGTACACCCGTCTTCGTTTACACCTAAAAGTGGTTATTTTGAGAACTAGTACGTCTCGTTGCGCTAAGCGAGCAATTTTTTTTAAATACATCGGGGACGATTTGAAATATTTTTTTTTTCGTTTTTTGGCAGATAATTTTATTGCCTGCAGATTTTCTCCGTTGCATCCGAATTCTGAGATTGGAGGTCCGTAGATGAGAGTTTTGCCTCCATAACACATAAAAGGTTAACGGTCAGGGTTAAATTGAACTAGAGAGCAGTAGTATTAAAACTGCTCAATACACATATGAAAAAAAATAAAAATAACATGCAGAGCAATTAACTTTTAAAAATTATGGGAAATCGACTGATCCCCTAATATTTAAAGCTTATATATATATATATATATATATATATATATTCATTAATACACGTTTCATTAAATAATATAGACAAGTGTTATCTATTTATTTTATGTAAATTTTTTCGTAACATCCGATAAATTTAATAACATTATCATTGAACCGCATCTGTTACCAATTATAGACATAATTGTCTATAATTGGTAACAGAACCCATTGGTTTATACCAACGGCTTTCCATACTTCATTCTCCAATTCCCTCTCGTGTGTTCATGTGTGACGTCATGAGATGCGGTGCGATTATCGCTTCTAGCGTCTTATATGCGCGTGTTTATCGTTGCGTAGAAATCATCTATGTAAACAATGACAGACTATCATCACTGTCGTGTCCGTATATTGCTTAATATGTTGTAATTGACATCTTTGATAATGGCTTAAGTAAGCCGAAAGCTTAGATTGGATTAAAAAAATATGGATCAATATTATGAATTTCTTTCTTCGTTTAACAATAATGTTATTAAACTTATCAGACGTTACGAAAAGAATTTACATGAAATAAATAGACAACACTTGTCTATATTATTTAATGAAACGTGTATTAATGAAAATATGCTGCCTAAATACACACAATATATATATATATATATATATATATATATATATATATATCAAATATAAAATAATAAAAATATTTTAATATAAATATCAAATCAACGATTCGCCCTTGCATGGAGTATTGTTGCCATATATTCTGTTTGCCTCGGGGTTCTTGATAGGCTCCAGAGGCGGATATGCAATATAATTAACACTGCTCTGGCATCTCGTCTACAGTCACTTTCTCACAGACGCGCCGTCGCCTCTCTCTGTCTTTTTTTACAAATACTTTCATGGTAATTGCTCCGAGGAGCTGCATTCGCTGGTTCCCAGACTTCATGAATTCAAGCGCCCTACGAGGCTGGCATCTCGCTCTCACCCTTTCACTGTCGAAACTGTTAAATGTAGCCGTCTCTTCTACTCCAATAGCTTCATGTCTCACACTTCCCGCCTGTGGAACTCTCTTCCCTATTCCAGTTTCCCTGAGAGCTATAATCTCCAACTATTCAAATGTAATGTCAATCGACATCTCCAGTTGCCTTGATCTATCCACTATCCTTCTCCTCATCCTTTTTTCTATCACTCCTATCTGATCTTGCTTCAAATCTTCTGTAACCCCTTGCGTCCTAGTGGCTTCCCGCCTTGCTTGGAGTGAAATGCTTTAAAAAAAATACAAAACTAAGCAATTGGTAAGTGAAGTTGAGAGGATTAAAATAAAATTAAACAGACATAATATGTCAAGATTATTCACACACACACACATATATATATATATATATATATATATATATATATATATATATATATATATATATATATATATGCCATTCGCAGACAGTACTAATTCGGTGTATCACAGCTCTTCAGTACAACCAGACGTTAGTATGCCTCAAGCCAGGATCGAAACCCGACCAATTTGGGGTCAGTTGGAGTTTCTAGCCTAAGCCATCAGAACTCGGCAGAGAGAAACTGCTAATTCTAGCGTTTTTTTTTATTATTATTGTAAACAAACCCAAGTTCAGTTATTTCACATCAAGCACTGTTCTTTCTTAAACTATAGAGTGATATAATATAAATGCTATGAAATATAACGAATATGCAGTCAATGTCAGGTATTATGCAATTATATATTATATATATATATATACAATTATTTATTTATTTAAAAATATGATTCCAACGCTACATAAGAGTTCTCATGTTTCAAAACAAGAGCCGAAAACTTCAATATAATTATTTGAATTAAATTGAACTAAAGCACTAAGTTCTTGCTTAAAGATGGAACAGAGCTTAGTATACAATAGTTCAATTTAATTCAAATAATTATATTGAAGTTTTCGATTCTTGTTTTGAAACATGAAAAACAATTATGTAGCGATGGAATCATATTTTTAAATAAATAATTATATTTATGCTCTATTTTTGTATCTAGCAGTATTTTTTTAAAATAATAACAAAAATACTAAAGAACTTTGGATGATTTACCTAACGAGTTCTTTTCCTATTTTCTATATATTTTACACACACACACACACACACACACACACACACACACATATATATATATATATATATATATATATATATATATATGTATATAAATAAAAAGAAAGAAATATGTCCATTCAAAGGATGTCAGGTTTCATTGTAAAATACATCCTAACCCCTTACCAAATTGTAGCTAATAACTGATACAATGATACTGACATAAGGAAAATCTAGACATCCCTTGTTCAATTCAACCAGGGAAACGTGATTTTAGCTGTGTCTTTAAAACCCGGTAATTTTAAAAGTTACTCCAAAATTCGCTTGAAGATGAAATGGAACTAATGCTTTTAATTTAATTGCAAAATTAAATTAGGGTTTTAGCTTCTATTTTTGAAACATGGTTAGAACTGTGTAGCGAAAAAAAACATATTTTAAATCAATTAATTTATATATATATATATATATATATATATATATATATATATATATATATATATATATATATATATATAAATCAAATCAATTGGTACGTGAAGTTGAGAGGATTAAAATAAAATTAAACAGACATAATATGTCTAGATTATTCAACCACACACACACACACACACACACACACATATATATATATATATATATATATATATATATATATTGCATAGCATGACGTCAGTGAAATATTCCCAGTCACCATGAAAACGTCGGTAATATCTTTCAACTTATACTGTCTGAAATTCGTATAATGCATTAGACTCCTCATTTTCCACGGAAGGACATTCAGACGATCGCAGACGTAAATAAACCTGTCTACAGAAACGCACGCAACTATCCATTAATGTCGTATTATTTTGGATGCATATATATATATATATATATATATATATATATATATATATATATATATATATATATATATGTATGTATGTATGTAAGTCACTGCAAGTATATGTGGTTAAAATTGACAGTACATTTCAATAAACTGACATCTGAGCATCTGGGAAATAAATATGTATGTCAGTACATTAAAACTTTCATTACTTACAGGGTTATTTCGATACAGGTCTAAGTATGGATATTCTTCAGTAAGTAAATATATTCGGAAGAGGCAATAGAAACATCTCTCTCTCTCTCTCTCTGTCTCTCTCTATCTATCTATCTCGCTATATATCTATCTCGCTATATATATATATATATATATATATATATATATATATATAAGAAATGGACAAAGTCCGACAATTTATTTATTAAAGACATTTTTATGTTTAACGTTCTTTTTTATAGATACAAGTATTTAAGCAAATGCTCTGTTTATAATAAACAGTATTAAACAACATTTACCGGCCTGAATGTCCGAGAATTTTTCATAGAAAATATTCGTCCTTTGACAGGATTCGAACCTGCATCCTATACTTAAACATTTACTTAAATACTTGTATCTATAAAAAAGAACGTTAAACATAAAAATGTCTTTAATAAATAAATTGTCGGACTTTGTCCATTTCTTAATATATGACGTCATTTGTTTACATTTGATACGCCATGAGCAGTTATGAATGTACGAGATTCATAGAAGATTAAAGTTCATAAGCAGTAAATTCGACCTTGTCTACCTTTGTGGCCGAAAGGTTAGGCACGTCAGCGTAAATGACGGTTCCGTATAGGATGCAGGTTCGAATCCTGTCAAAGGACGAATATTTTCTATGAAAATTTCTCGGACATTCAGGCCGGTAAATGTTATTTAATACTGTTTATTATAAACAGAGCATTTACTTAAATACTTGTATCTATAAAAAAGAAAGTTAAACATAAAAATGTCTTTAATATATATATATATATATATATATAAAATTATTTATTTGAAAATTATAACGTAAATATGTTATAAAATCACTACAAAAATAGCCATTTTGTTTCAACACCTCTGGTGACTTATCAAGTGATGATGTCGAATGTAGATTGTAGAATAAAGGTTTTAAAAGATTCAAATTCCCACCACGAACATTTATAATTTGAACCTTTGAATTTTGGGCTCCCCCTTTTGCTAACAACTATGCATTCTGCCTCATTCCAGTTATCGTCTGATTCTTTCTTCTCGCTTTCCTTCACTGTCTTCTGTCGGAGTTATTTGAAGCTTTCTTTTTGTGTCTGCTATCAACACGGTCTCATCTGCCTCCCTTAGATTGTTAAGATTGTAGCCGACAATAATAAATCATGGTAGGACTTCTGTTGAGATATAGAAAATAGAAATCTTTTTTTTTTTTAAATATTTAAAAAATAAAGCGAGCAAGGATTACGCGAGAGTAAATCTCGTCCACCGAGAAGTGGATAACATCTCAACGAGATTTCATTTAAACAGTTACTTATTAATCTGCTTTGCTCACGAATGTAATGTGGACTACTATCAGCGCTGACACACTTCCATAATCCGAATTTCAATATCACTTTTATCGCAAAGGGTAGTTGAACCGAAGAGAAATGCAGACTGAATTCGTTTAATTAGAATCTAAACGCATTGCGACAGAGATTTGAAGAAACAATAATTAATACAAATAAGAAAAAGCAAACACCACATAGAATTCTTTAATGATACAGTATCAAAGAGAACATAAATTCAGTTTGCCAGTTACAAAGACTGTCTCGAGGAATGTACTGTCTCACAGATTATTATCTTAAAATCGTTCTTTTCCTATTTTTTTACTGAATTTTACCTAATGCAATGCTTGAGAGCCACTTAAGGTAGTGTGTTACATTTGAAATATTAATAACGGTAAAAAGCTCTCAAGACGAGTGGAAAATGTGGTTTTAGAAAGTGGAAAGTATAAGGTAGGTAGATAGATAAAAAAAGCCCATGGCTTTTAAAGAATTCAAACAAACAAGGATTTGTTCCATAAAAATGGCACTTCTTCTCAGACAGATTGCTTCTTTCTTCTTACGTTTCGAATCGTCCCAATATATAAATCTGAGCTCAGGAATTTTCGAAATATCTCCATTCTTGAAAGAATTACTTCTTGGCCAAGCCAACATTAAAGACAATAAAAATGTTTAAAAAAAATATGAAAAAAAGCGGTTAAATTTATATTTTATTTAAAATATATAAGACATAAACTAATTCCAAACTATAATAATATGAATAGTAATTATATTTTTTTTTAAATGTCAACAACACATTAGACATTAAATTACATCAATCAAAATTAAATTAAATCCTTCAAAATTTACCTTGACTTCCAGTTAGCCGGATGTATATATATATTTATACGCGTTCGTAAATTTAAAAATTTTGACGAACGAACGATATTTTTTACTTTTGTTTCGAAATACTTGTTGCAAAATAAAACCATTACATTTGCTTTGATAAAGTCAATCGGAATACGAAATGCGTCGACTATAAGTTTTCCTTTTGTCATTTTTCATAAGGAGAGGGAGAGAGAGAGGGAGAGAGAGAGAGAATAAGGATAAAACTGCTTTGTATTCTTATTCTCTCTCTCTCTCTCTCTCTATCTATCTATCTATCTATATATATATATATATATATATATATATATATATATTAAAAAGAAGAGAAAAACCGCAAATGTAATGTAGATTTTTTTTGTTTTAAATATTATGCTTTATTTTCCATAATTTATGGAAAGTAAAGCATCTTTTTAATATACACACTTTTTCTCGTTGGAACTACTATAACCTCGTCCCTTTATATATATATATATATATATATATATATATATATATATATATAAGGTAACCAAAAACGTTCTGTTCGATTTTAAAGGAAAAAAGAAAACGCTTCACATTATGTGTAACTTATATTTAGTCTTCGAAGTAATCGGCATTGGCATCCAGCACCTTCTGTCAACATGTCTCCGGCTGTTCAATGCCCTTGCGGTAGAACTCGGGGTGGGGGTGACGCAAAGAAGTCCGTGAGGGCTTTGCGCAAGTCTGCATTATTGGTAAAGGATTTCCCACGAAGATGATTATCCAGGGAGTGAAAGAGGGGGTAATCGGATGGCGTAAGGTCAGGTGAATAAGGTGGATGGCACCAAGTCTCCCGCCCAAGTTGTTGTATGGTATCCCTGACCACTCATCGAGGAAAAGCACACCTTTGCGATTCACCAGTGCTGGCTCCTTCTGGCGCAATGCCTGTTGCACACGTTTCAATTGCTGCGAGTATAGGTCTCCAGTGACCGTTTGGCCCGTTGGTAGCAGTTCATAATGAACCACTTGACGACCTGTCCACCAGACACAAAGCATAAAATTGCGTGGGTGCATAGGCGGTCATGCGGTGTGAGGGACAGCATCCCGAGGAGACAACCAATGTCTGGAACGCTTGGAAGTTTCGTACAAAACCCACTTTTCATCACTGGTAAGCACTCGATTGAATAAGGATGCGGTACGGTGGCGAAAAAGCAGCGATACGCAGGCTGCCACTCGTTGTCCCTTGTGGACCTCCAACAGCGTTTGCGGAACCCACTTGCTCAGTTTGTACGTCTTACCTAGGCGGTGCAGGTGAAGTCTAACTGTTTCATCGGAAACGTTCAACTGTCTTGCAAGTTCACCACACGTTAGACTACTGTCCTCTTCAATGGCCGCCTTCAGGACTCTGTCATTCAAGACATGTGGTCGTCCACTGCGAGGCTCACCATGGAGAGACAAATCTCCCGACTTGAATTTTCGAAACCAACGCCTTGCAGTACGTTATTCCACAGCACTATCCCCAAACGCTTGACATATGCGGCGCCTTGATGCAGTTGCTGATAAGCCCGCTTTGAAGTCGTAAAGCAAACAGCTCCGAACGAGATCTCTAGACACTTCCATCCTTCTCACAGCTGTCCGGCTTATAACTGATGGCCGGGAACGGTGCTCGTGTTTTTTTTTTATAACGTCTGATGTTTCTACTTCCGGCTGTCCGAATTTGAAAACAAGTGCGACACACATTTCGTATATATTTCAACTTCATTCAATGGCTAATCAAAAACGGACATAACTTTTTTTTTTATATTTATATATATATATATATATATATATATATATATATATATATATATATATATATACATGTTTATATATATATATTAAAATTTAGGGGGTGCCGCAAACGTTTTTGGTTGTAATGTGGATTTATTGAAAAAAGAAAATTCGGATTTTCTTTTAGAAAATTGGATTGCCAACACACAAACAGAATGTCTCATATCGAGAATATCTTCATTGAACATGAAGAAAAATTAATTATTTTTAAAAATAATTAATTTTCTTCACATTCAACCTGAAGATTCTCGATATGAGACAGACCAGAAACACGTGTGTCGTGAAATTTTGTAAAACAAAAGTATAATATTTTTTTCTCAATAAATCCACATTACAACCAAAAAACGTTTGCGGCACCCCTCTTCTTTTAATATACATACTTTTCTCTCGTTGGAACCACTACAACATATTTTCATATATATATATATATATATATATATATATATATATATATAGAGAGAGAGAGAGAGAGAGAATAACGATAAGACTGTTTCTTATCCTTATTCTGACTCTGTATTTCTGTTTATATATATATATATATATATATATATATATATATATATATATATATAAACAGAAATACATATATACCGAGAGAGATATAAACAGAAATATATATATCGAGAGAGATAGAGAGGAATACGACTATTTCTTATCCTTATTCCCTCTTCTGTCTATCTCTCTCTCTCTCTCTCTCTCTCTCTCTCTCTCTCTCTGTATATATATATATATATATATGTATGTATATATATATATATATATACATATATGTGTGTGTGTGTGTGTGTGTGTATGTATAGATAGATAGATAGATAGAGAGATAGATAGATAGAGAGAGAGAGAGAGAGAGAGAGAGATAGAGATAGGGGAATAAGATAATGAAACAGTCTTACCAGCTGAGCCACGATACTTCCCCGCGCGCAAGACTCGTGTGAATAAACAGATGTAAAAACAAATAGCCTGATAATTCGATTTAACTAACAACCCGCGCCTCCTGCCCGGCTTGAAAGGAGCTACTTATTACTATTGTCCTTTTTATTAATATTGAACGCCTGCAATTATCTCCCCTGACAACCGAAATGGCTTGTCAAAGTGTTTATTCTAATTTCCTCTCTTAATAGAACCGGAACTTTTGTTCAAAACATTCTATTCGCCCTGCCCACCACTGTCCAAAAGTCATTTTGTTTTTGTTGCCACTGTTTTTTTTGTTTTTCTTTCTCCATTTTTTTTTTACCACCAATGCCCATAATTTAAGGAATCTTCTTTTTTTTTCTCCTTACTTATCAACTTTTCAGCAAAACTCTAAATTCGCACGTAATGGACTTCATGTACACAGATACTTGACTTTCGATTCGCAATTCTTTCATTACGATTCACAATGTAATTCTATAGCAAAATCATTCACAATGCATTCCAGTTATATGTTTACTTCGTTTATTCCTGTTAAATGGGTTATCCGTACAATAGGCGCATTTTGTCAATAAAGAATTAACTCCCGTCCACGGGCAATCGTTTCCTTCCTGATGTTTAATGGAATTCTTTGACAGAATCTTATCCCAAATCCTTAGTAATATTTTTATCTTACAATTGGTATTTCATTCCTTTTGATAGTCAACAATATTCTTCCTTCATCTTCTTTTTCTATGGACTGCGTCTCTTCGTGTCGCGAGCGACTAAGATTGTTTGCTTGATTGTTTGTTTGCTTGATTGGTTGGTTGCTTGATTGGTTAATTGCTTGATTGGTTAGTCGCTTGATTGGTTGTTTGCTTGATTGGTTGGTTACTTGATTGTTTGTTTGCTTGATTGTTTGTTTGCTTGATTGGTTGGTTGCTTGATTGGTTGGTTGCTTGATTGGTTATTTGCTTGATTGCTTGGTTGCATGATTGGTTAGTTGCTTGATTGGTTGGTTGATTGTTTGTTTGCTTGATTGGTTAGTTACTTGATTGGTTGGTTGCTTGATTGGTTGGTTGCTTGATTGGTTAGTTGCTTGATTGGTGGGTTGCTTGATTGTTTGCTTGATTGGTTAGTTGCTTGATTGGTTGGTTGCTTGATTGGTTAGTTGCTTGATTGGTTGGTTACTTGATTAGTTGGTTGCTTGATTGGTTAGTTGCTTGATTGGTTGGTTACTTGATTGGTTGCTTGATTTGTTAGTTGCTTGATTGGTTGGTTACTTGATTGGTTGGTTGCTTGATTGGTTAGTTGCTTGATTGGTTAGTTGCTTGGTATGTATCAACATCTATGCAGAAATCTAAATATTTGGTATTCAATGTTAGGCTGTCAACGACAGATATTTTGCACATCTCTATCTATAAATGGCAGGACGTGTCTCTGTGTGTGTGTGTGTAACGTATGCACGGCCGCAAATTTCGACGCATTTGCACCAAAATTTACATGCACATGCTCCAAGTTAGCGGAAAGGCCATAACTGACTTTGCATTTCCCAACTCCCACCGATGGTTGAAATAATCGATTTTTTCATGCTTCTACGGCAGTTTTTATGTAGTCTACTGGCTCGGAAATAAAAAATAGAATTTAGAGAGAGTGTAAATATGAGAGTGTGGGACAAATGTTAGAGCTAAAGAGAGGGGTAACAGATGAGAGAAGGTGGGAGATTAAAACTTAAAAGATAAAGAAGGAGTCAGTCAAAGACGGTTTAAGTGAGAGAAATATGAATGTTGTCGGATGTCTAATACGTTTTTATTTCCGGAGTTTTTTTTTTCAGTTTTCTTTTTGAATTTGTAGGTCTGATGAATTGGATCGTATTTACGATTCCAATGGAATAAATTATGACCATGGAATATTAGTGTTTAAGCCTTTTTATTATATCCTTACTCTGTCCTGGACATTGAGTTCTACCTGGATTCTATCCTCTTGAAATTTTTTTATTAAAAAATATATATATATATGCTTGCATGTATAGATGTGTATATATACCACCTAATATTATTATCTATCTATCTATCTATCTATCTATCTATCTATCTATCTCTCTCTCTCTATATATATATATGTAGATATATATATATATATATATATATAAATGACAACGGAATTAATCAATTAAATCAATTGGAGAAACAAATAGAAATTTTAAAAAAAACACATTTATGAGCACAAAAGAGAACTCACAAAAACAACTTAGCTAATGCACTTGTCATATATAGAAATTCAACCATAATTTTGATTTTAAAAATGCTACACTCATAAAAAAAGAAAATAACTCACTCAGAAGGAAAATCCTCGAGAGTGCCGCCGTTGAATATTATCCAAATATTAATCTACGCCCAGGCTTTTTCCCTATTTCACCTTTCTTAACAGAATTACTACTCTCCCAAACAAATGTACACAACAATATCGTGAAATCAAAAGAAAATCGTTGAATCCGTCAACACAGCAATAAAAACAATATCTCCACACGTGGCAATAATTGATGTAATTTTCAGTTAACAGTATGAAAATAGCGTCCTCTAAATTCTTCCAGTTGCTAAGGACATTTTGTTTTTTGTTATTATTAGTTACTTTGTTTAAATAAATTCATTTCGTTTTTTACCTTGAAAAATTCCACATTGGACGAAAGGCGTCGGCTACTATTACAGTTTTCCTATTGTTATTTATATTTATAAATATTGCCTTTTCTACAGGTTAACTCTGAGAAAATATATATATATATATATATATATATATATATATATATATATATATATATATATATATATATATTAAAAATGGACAAGGTCCGACAATTTATTTATTAAAGACATTCATTTTTTATGTTTAAAAATGTCTTTAATAAATAAATTGTCGGACCTTGTCCATTTCTTAATATATGACGTCATTTGTTTACATTTGATACGCCATGAGCAGTTATGAATGTACGAGATTCATGGAAGATTGAAGTTTATAAGCAGTAAATTCGACCTTGTCTACCGAAAAGGTTCTTTGTGGCCCAGAGGTAAGGCACGTCAGCGTAAATGACGGTTCCGTATAGGATGCAGGTTCGAATCTTGTCAAAGGACGAATATTTTCTATGAAAATTTCTCGGACATTCAGGCCGGTAAATGTTATTTAATACTGTTTATCATAAACAGAGCATTTGCTTAAATACTTGTATCTATAAATAACAACGTTAAACATAAAAAAAAGTCTTTAATATATATATATATATATATATATATCGTAACAAATAAAATAAATGTTCACTCATCTGTACATATTCCGAGTCTCGTGAAGTCTACAATGACATGTTAAAGCTCTTGTTCGTAAAATTGAATTTATTTACAGAAATCTTATTTTTCTAAGATGACTTTACTAAATGTTCCCTAAGAAAAAGACTAATTGATAACGTCAAATCATTTTAAAAGTGTTCTTTCTTAAAGACGTTATTGCATGACATAAACGAATTTGAAATTGTTCAGTTACGTGCATTAGATAATTTTCATATCAGCGGAAGTTAAATATTTAATTTGAAGTAGGGTATAAAATTTGAATCAACACTCTCCACAATATCGAAATTAGAAAGTGCTGAAATACTCTAGAACTTTCCAGTCAGAACATCGATCAAGATTCGAGCTGGAATCCAGCCTAAAAATGTCAAAGTTAAAAATACTTTACAATGATTTCAAGTTTCACGCTACAAAGTGATCTTCAGACGTTTCAACGATTTGAAAATTGATAATACACACACACACACACACACACATACAAACATCCACATGCACAGGCACACACGGATATATATACGCAGATATGTATTTGTTTCTGTTTTTTTTAAATGAAAATAAAAATAACTGCTAAGAACACCGGATTATATATCTTCCTCTTCTTTCTTCTTATATATATATATATATATATATATATATATATATATAAAGAAAGAAAAATATTTTAAAAAATAATTTTAATTTGTAACCTAATAATATACATACTTATACTTGATGTAAAAATAATTCTACATACTGTAAGGGATTCTAATTACATTTAATTGTTCTTAAAAGAAATATTGTATATTAAAAATTAAAAGTGAAAATATTT
>CAHIKZ030004539.1:537500-567500 GCA_903632075.3 Acanthosepion pharaonis
TAGACCAGTTGCCATCCAAGGTTATACAACCCAGTCTGTCCTGCTATTTACCCATAGCTGGAGGGAGAAGAAGGGGATTCATACCTTTCCCAAGGTTATTAGCACGTAAATGAATGTAATGGATTCGACTGGAATTCGAACTCGGCTCTCCGATTCCTCAATCTGAGCCACTATCCATTACTCCGCCAGATTATAGTGGACTAGGTAAACAACCTGCCGAGTGTTTGATTTTCTTCACTGTCCAACCATAAGAGATTTTATTTTTTAATGCTAAATTTAACCTTGCACAAAATCGGAGAGCCACTCAAGGAAGAGGGTTACTGATAAAATGGTTACGATGAATGACGCCTGATATGAGTGAAAGAGGAAATGTACTTTTGAAGATTAAATTTGATAAACAAAAGGTACTCATTTTCCCAGTGCTGCCCCCATCCGGTCAGCCATTTTTAAAGAAAATGCCAAATTTCAACCTACATATTTTATTACACAGAAAACTGGCACCAGTGTGTTTTACAGCATTCCATTTTCATGGATATACCTGGGAATGACTTACTAGATCAGTAATGGGTATACACATGATATCTTTTGAAGCATTGTCCTTTGTGATTTGACGATATATGGCGCAACGGGACACTCATACCAGCGGTATGCAAGAAAACGTAGGTTTCCATACTTAGCCAGCAAGATAAGAAAAACGAAGATCTCCGTTGTTAGCAGCGGAAGTGTTAAATATACATTAGTCTTGTTCTTTAATTGCCTTCACCCGAACACTTCTGGATTGCGTAACCAACATTATTTTGAGCGGAAAACATTCAGCGTTGATCCCACCGGTTCTGTCCTTCGCGACTAGAACCCACCATGGCACGTACACAAGGATGAATCATCCCCATTTCTTCCGTATTTCGTTAGTAAGACGTTAACCTCGGACAGATTCTTCTCAAGAATTGCTGGAGTAACTGTAGTAGTAATAGAAGAAGAAGGAGAAGAAGAGGCAAAAGAAGAAGAAGAAATGCCTGAAGAAGAAAAAGAAGCAGAAGAAGAAAAAGAAGAGAACGAAGATGAAGAAGCAGAAGAAGCCGAAACTGAAAAATATGCAGACGAAGAAGAAGAAAAAGAAGAAGAAGCAGAAGAGGATGCAGAAGAAGAAGAAGAGAAAGGAGAAAAAGAAGAAGGAGGAGGAGAGGAAACTTAAGAATATGCAGATGAAGAAGAACAAGAAGAAATAAAAGAAGAAAAAGAATTAAAAAAAAGAAGAGAAAAAAGGAGATGAAGATGAAACTGAAGAAGAGGATGATGAAGAAGAAGAAGAAGAAGAAGAAGGAGAAGAAGAAGAAGAAGAAGCAGAAGAAGAAGAAGAAGATGAAGAAGGAGAAGAAGGAGAAGGAGGAGGAGAAGAAGAAGAAGAAGAAGAAGAAGATGAAGACGAAGAAGAAGAAGAAGAAGAAAGATGCTCGTGACATAGGACAGGAATATAGGAAGAAGAAGAAGAAGAAGAAGAAGAAGAAGAAGAAGAAGAAGAAAGATGCTCGTGACATAGGACAGGGATATAGGAACAAGGAGAGAAGAAGAAGAAGAAGAAGAAGAAGAAGAAGAAGAAGAAGAAGAAGAAAGATGCTCGTGACATAGGACAGGGATATAGGAAAAAGGAGAGTAATAGAAGAAGAAGAAGAAGAAGAAGAAGAAAGATGCTCGTGACATAGGACAGGGATATAGGAACAAGGAGAGAAGAAGAAGAAGAAGAAGAAGAAGAAGAAGAAGAAGAAGAAGAAGAAGAAGAAGAAAGATGCTCGTGACATAGGACAGGGATATAGGAAAAAGGAGAGTAATAGAAGAAGAAGAAGAAGAAGAAGAAGAAGAAGATGAAGACGAAGAAGAAGAAGAAGGAGAAGAAGAAGAAGAAGAAGAAAGATGCTCGTGACCTAGAACAGGGATATAGGAACAAGGAGAGTAATAGAAGACGAAGAAGAAGAAGAAGAAGAAGAAGAAGAAGAAGAAGAAGAAGAAGAAGAAGAAGAAGAAACTGAAGAAGGTGTAGACAGAGTAGAACAACAAGAAATAAAAGAAGAAAAAGAATAAGCAATAAAGGAACAGATGCCATCAGGAACATTACAATGTTAACCTCTTCAAGTCGATGGTCTCATTTTAATCTATCCTTCTTATTCTCATAGTCATCGCTTGCTACAAATTCTTCTTTTACTTTTCTTATATACTTTCATACTCAGTAACCCCTTGCATTTTCGTGGCTTTATTGCCTTGGGGGGGGTGAAATGATGAAGAAAAATTTGATAAGCTTTGAACAAAATACTTGAGCCGCGGAAAAAAAATCTATTAGGCTGTTATGAAAAATGTTATCTGTTGTATTCACTTACGCGCAAATACATTTTGAAAACGCATAAAACCGCTTCTTATACTCCCAGCTATGGGTTAAACAATAAAACTTGTATCTCGACTGGAATTGGAACTCGGCTTTACCGATTAACAATTCAGAGCCGTTATCCATTATATCACGCGAGCACCTAAGCTTACAGCACGAGCGGTCACCCATCTAGATACTGACGAGGCTCGACGTTGCTCAGCTTCGGTGATCGTACGGAAACCGGTATTTCAACGTGATACGGCCCTAAAGCAATTCTATCTTACCTCTCCGTGCTTACAGCACCTAGTATATCTAGACGGTCACCCATTTATGTAATGACCAGGATCGACGTTCGGTGATTATACGGAAGCCGGTGTTTCGACGTGATCCGGCCGTAAGCCGGTAGAATGCAGTACGTGGTAGAAAGTATTTGGTAGAAGTCGCGTAACTGACGTGTAAAAATGATTGAGAAAAGGGAGATAGGGACGAAAGAAAGAGAAAAGAAAATGGAGAGACAAGAGAAAGAAAGAAAGTTTCAAATAACTCAAATAAAAACAAAAAAACAAAAAAAAAAACGTGATAATCATAGTGGTTTAATAAATGTAGCTTAGAAGAGGTACAAATCCGACAATATGGAGAATCCAGCGAGTATTGAACTCATTAATCAATCGTATGGAGTACTACTGTCCTATTTGGACGGAAGCGGGCCAGACCGCACTCTTCACCCTTGAGGGAGTCTGAAAACGTCTTCGAGCACTTGTCCGCGACAAACTATTCTCTACGCTCCAATCTCTCTCACGCGCACAGCCGGGATGTGGCAAACATCTCGCTGGTTTATCGCTACTTCCACG
This sequence comes from Acanthosepion pharaonis, assembly GCA_903632075.3. Classification (NCBI taxonomy): domain Eukaryota; kingdom Metazoa; phylum Mollusca; class Cephalopoda; order Sepiida; family Sepiidae; genus Acanthosepion; species Acanthosepion pharaonis. Next base: position 540,708 of record CAHIKZ030004539.1, read on the forward strand.
CGAAGTGCTCGGACGGACTACAATCCAATTGAAAATCACCAATTGAAACCATTGAAGTTGGTATGAATATACCACTACCCCTCAGCTATGGGTTAAATAGAAGAACTTGTATCAGTAAATCATTATTATCTAAAAAAAAAAAATAATAATAATCTAACAATCCCAAATATTTTTCAGTTTCAAATAACCTGAATGAGCCGTAAACATTTTTTTTAAAAAAAATATCAATCGTTATCTTCTGCTTATTTCCTGTTCTTTTATTATTCACTTTTATATAGTTACAGACCAGCCATATTCCCTCAGAATTCCATCGGTAAGTTCCACTTGAACAGTTTCTTTCCACAAAGCAATGTCTTGTGGAACCGACTCCATACAGGAAGTTTCCGCAATCGCTATAGTCTTAACCTGTTCAAAACTAGCGTGAACCGCTGTCTTCCACTCCTATAGACACAAGAGGCCTCCAAACGTAACAATCTACTTCGGGTGGACTTCCGATCTTATAAATGGTGAACCTCGATGTAAAATAAAATTTTTAAAAAAATGGTTTATTGAGACTTGCTAATCATCTCTATCTATAAAAGGCAGGATGTGTGCGTGTGTGTGTGTGTGTAACGAATGCACGGCTGCAATTTTAGACGGATTTGCACCAAAATTAACATGCACATGCTCCAAGTTAGCGAGAAGGCCAAGACAGACTTCGCATTTCCCAACTTCAATCAATAGCGGAAATAATTGATTTTACATGCTTCTACGGCAGTTTTCATGTAGTTTGCGGCCATTTTCTACTGACCAGAGTGAGAGCCAATAGCTGGCTGCCACGAATAGACAGGAAGATTCGATTGGCCAGCGTGAGAGCCAACAGCTGACTGACACAAATGCATGCTAGCATGCAAAAAAAAAAAATCGATAGCTGCATTCGTCACAAGTGGGAAAAATTTAAATCTGCATGGCACTTTACTCCAATTGGCTCATTCGCTTGCTTAAACTCAACGTTGATTCTGATTCCGCAGAACTGGGTTGGGTGTGAAAAAGTATTTGTTGTTAACATTCTTTTTTCATTCGGTTTTTCCAGTTACGAGCTTAAAGCTGATCGTTTTGTGTTCATTTTGTTTAGTTCTTTTTTCGTAAAAGATTTAATGTTTAGTATAGAACTTAGAAAAAAATCGCACTGTGAGATAGGCAAGAAGTAAGGCATGTAGCAACATAAGCACGGCAAAGGGCACTCCTTTAAAGGCAAGGAAGGGCAAAATATTTTAAGTCAAGTGATAGCGATTGCTGTATGAGTCGTACGATTTTTTAATCAAGCACGGGCAACGCCGGGCCATGCTGCTAGTTACACCTATTTTCCAGCCCCAAATGTGATCTCAATATAGGATGGAAAGCAGGAAAATCGAATGGCCGTTAGAGGAGATGAAAATTTCCGAATAACAATACAGAGTAGGAAATGAGAAAAAAAACAAACAAACAAAAAACGTAACAAAAAAAAATAACGGATCTCTTTCGGATCAAAAATATGCAATCACGTGACCGGAAGTGGATTAGCTCTTTCGCAGTGTTTTTGTAAAAGGGACAGAAAAAAATGCTGACGATAGTGTATGGTAAAGCCATAAACTATCGTCAGCATTTATTTCTGTCCCTTTTACAAAAACACTTGGAAGAAAAAAAATATAAGCGAATCTTGATAAAATGGAAACGTAATACCATATGAAAATAAATATCCATGATTGCCGTTTATTTTGTTTTGTTTTGTTTTGTTTTTTTGGTGGTTGTTTTTATTAGTGGTAATGTTGTTGTTTTTGCTTATGGCGGGGGTTGCTTCCTGGCGTGTGAAGTCTATTACATTGAATTACGTCTGTATTTGCACCATTAAGTGTTTATATATATATATATATATATATATATATATATATATATATATATATATATATATATATCGTCATATATTGTCAGGTATATATATATATATATATATATCGTCATATATTGTCAGGTATATATATATATATATATATATATATATATATATATATATATATTGTCAGCAGTCAATATACCACAAATCACCCTTGAGCGTTTAGCTTTGGAGCGGGTAGAATGGTGATCAAAGTGTTTTAGTGGACTCAATCTGCTTGTCTGAATCATCTTCAAGAAGCGAGAGCAAGATTAAAAAGGTCAGCCAATCTAACAGTGATCTCATCTCACAATCCTCACACTTGCTCCATATGTAGCCTCCTTTGTAAATTACTAGCGGGTCTTAAATGCCACTTAAGATTATCGCACCAACTTTCATAACTGAATCAACTAAGCTGTCAGATCCTCATACGTCGAAACCGACGGGAGAGTCCATTATTATTATTATTATTTTTTTTTATATATATATATATATATATATATATATATATATATATATAATATGCATTATCTCAATGATCAGCAGAGATTTGGCTACGCAACCGGAAAATCCCAAAAACTCTTTTCGAAAATACTAAAAATATAGTTAATTATAATTTCCTTCATCTCCTTAGAACTGGATGTGCGGCTGGCGTAATGAATACCGGCTTAGAATAAACAATCGGTTTGCCGATTTCGAATTGCGGTTGTTGCATTCACTTTTTTTTAAAAAATCATTTCACCCCAAACAAGGCAATGAATCCACTAAGACGCAATGAGTTATTGAGTGAGAGAATATGATGAGAAAAAAACTCTATTAAGGAGAGAAAACAATAAAAGAACAAGAATTATTATTTACTAGCAGCATGGCCCGGCGTTGCCCGTGCTTGATTCAAAAATCGTACGACTCATACAGCAATCGCTATCACTTGACTTAAAATATTTTTGCCCTTACTTGCCTTTAAAGGAGTGCCCTTTGCCGTGCTGATGTTGCTACATGCCTTACTTCTTGCCTATCTCACAGTGCGAATCTGTTACGAAAAAAGAACTAAACAAAATGAACACAAAACGATCATCTTTAAAAAAAGGACTCGTAACTGGAAAAACCGAATGAAAAAAAGAATGTTAACATCAAATACTTTTTCACACCCAACCCAGTTCTGCGGACTCAGAATCAACGTTGAGTTTAAGCAAGCGAATGAGCCAATTGAAGTAAAGTGCCATGCAGATTTAAATTTTTCCCACTTGTGACGAATGCAGCTATCGATTTTTTTTTGCATGCTAGCATGCTAGTTAACATTTGTGTCAGTCAGCTGTTGGCTCTAACGCTGGCCAATAGAATCTTCCTGCCTATTCGTGGCAGCCAGCTATAGGCTCTCATTCTGACCAATAGAAAATGGCTGCAAACTACATGAAAACTGCTGTAGAAGCATGAAGAAATCGATTATTTCCACTATCGATGGGAGTTGGAAAATGCAAGGTCGGTGTTGGCCTTTACCGCTAACTTGGAGCATGTGCATGTAAATCTTGGTGCAAATCAGTCGAAAATTGCGGCCGTGCATTCGTTACACACACACACACACACACACACACACACAACACAAAAAAAAAACATGTCTTTTATAGATAGAGATTTTAAAACTAATGTCCTCTCTTTCTTGACGTGATCACAACGTTTCGACCGCGGTACCCTCTGGTCTTCATCAGTATTAAATGCCGATACTTCGGCACTTATGAAAAAAAATCATTTCCCTTTAAGACTTAAAATGGCGCCTAAAATAGTACTTTATTAGAAAAAAAAATTATGGGTAGATCTATGTATATATATCTATGACAGCACTAAATTATGTTCAGAGTCGTTGTCGATAATATCTTGACGTTAATTTCTTTCTCTGTCTTCTTCCTGATTAGCACAGGCGATCTGGGTAACCGATAGGAAATTCTGAACTGAAGTCTTTAATTAATCGTCAGATCTCGTTGCACTACACATGTCTAGGGATATTTTTTTAATCATTTCACCCCAATCAAGTCAATAAAGCCACTAAGACATCAGCGGTTACTGAGTGTAATGAGAAAAAAACACTATTAAGGAGAGTGGATAATGAAAGACCAGGAATTAAGCCAACAGAAGATAACGATTGATATTTTGAAAAAAAAATGTTTATGGCTCATTCAGCAGAAGGTTATTTAAAACCGAAAAATATTTGGGATTGTAAGAATTTTTTTTTTCTTTTCAGATGATAATGATTTACTGATACAGGTTCTTCTATTTAACCCATAGCTGAGGGGTAGTGTTACATTCATACCATCTTCAATGGTATTTACGCGGATTGAATATCACGAACCCGACAGGAATTGGAACTCGGTTCTATAATTACCAAAATCGAGTCGTAATCCATTACACCAGCCACACATCCAAGCTTACAGCATCTAGTATTCCAAGAGGTTACCCATCCAAATGCTGACCAAGATACACGTTGCTTAACTTCTTACGAGAAACCGGTGATTCAACCTGATAGAGCTGTAAGCCCTTGAAGATCAAAGTTTACTGGGAAGCACGAAGCCGGGAAGATAGTTCCACAAGCGATAAGTGCGAGAATTACTCGCACTCTTGGAAAAAGATATCCACCCCCCATATAAGGGTAAAATAATAGGACTCGATTTTATAAAAAAAAAAAAAACTTTATTGTTCTCTAAAAAATGGTTAATGCAATGTTTCGACTTTAAATAGCCCAAAGAGTCTTCAACAGCTTTTTTTTTATATGCAGGATTGTTTCGCATTGGTGATCATGGCTCTCCACAGCTTTCTATTATTGCTCTACTTTTTTGCCTTCCGTCTTTGTCTCTTTTCTGATTTCCATTCGCGCACAGGTTAAGCAGCTTAGCCGAAATTTCAAAGCTGCTTCTCTTCTCTTCCGTATATCTCGTGAGTGATAAATACTGAACGTTTTTTTTTTTTTTAATTAAAATAGAAAGTTGCTCATTCAAATTCCAGCCGCCCCTAACACGCGTAGGCTCGGAATAAACGCTCCTTCTAGTATTTAAAACCCGCATAAATAATACATCTCAAATAGTCAAAACCTAAAAAAAAGAAAGAAAAATACAATCCACCCACCCCTAAACCGGAGAAGGGCGTGGCTGAAAACGATGGGTACAATGGATGATATGGACAGTTTTTGTACCCGACAAACGTAAAAAATATAACAGCGCTGAACAAAAAATAAAATAAAAAACGTATTACAATTTTTAACAATATTTAACGAAAGATGTTTAAATGAAAGGTTGATGACCAAATATATATATATATATATATAATTAAGTGTACAAATAATATTTTAAAATTGTAGTTAAATATAACGTATTCTAACCCAAAATGTTCCCTGTCACAAATCAAAATTGATGAAGGAATACTTTGATGAGAAGCAGGTGAGTGTTATGACCTCAACCCCATAGAAAACTTATGGAGCATTATAAAGTACAGGCTCTGGAGAAAGAAGTTGAGCAACATGCTCCATAAGTTTTCTATGGGGTTGAGGTCAGGAGATTGGGGTGGCCATGTCATAACACTCACCTGCTTTTCATCAAAGTATTCCTTCATCAATTTTGATTTGTGACAGGGAGCATTATCCTGCATAAAAATGAGCTTGGTGGGGTCGATTTGCACCCTTTCAGCAGAAGGGAGCAGACAAGACTCTAAAATTCTCTTGTACTGCTCGCTCCTGAGGGTCTTTTCAATAGGTTTTAAGAAACCAGTTCGATGAAAAGAAAAACATCCCCAGAACATTATACTGAACGGATGCTTGACAGTACTTACTGCTAAATTCAAAGAGCTTTCAAAGCTTCTTCTTCGGATTTTAGATCGCTTATCCTTTGAATTTAGCTCAACTTTCGTTTCATCGGAGAAAAAATCAGGTGAGTCACTTTTATCGAACAGCACTATATATATATATATATATATATATATATATATATATATATATATATATATATATATATATATATTAATTTTATCATATAGACAAAAACAGTTTTGTCTATATGATAAAATTATAATAAATAATTATCGCTCTGTGGACGTTAGAATTTATATATTACTTTCGTTCTCATTGCATCTGATATATATATATATATATATATATATATATATATATATATATATATATATGATTACTGTTTATTCTCTTCTTTATAGAGGTATCGACATTTTAAAAATCATTTAACTTTAAAACTGAAAATGGCACCTAAAATATATATTAGATATATTTTGTCAGAAAAAAAAATTATGGATAGATCTACGTATATATTTATGACAGCACTAAATTAAGTTCAGAGTCTTTGGCGATAATATCTTGACGTTAATTTATTTCTCTGTCTTTTTACTGATTACCACAGATCGCAATCTGCTCACGAAATGTCATTTGAAAAAAGAAACGTTTGATAAAATCTTATCTTGAGTACTTATTTTGTATTGCTTGATTAGGATGTGGAATTAGTAAATAGCGAACACTTTAAATATTTTGGTGTATAGATCAGTTATAACAAATTTAGTAGAGGTCGGAAGGTCATTAGGCTAGAAATTGGCCTGTGCTAGAAATTGTTTTGCTAAACCACTACAAACTGCTTGAAAATCAAAACAGTGACCTGAAAACACGAGTCTTGATTTTAAATATCCTCATTAGATAGAGACTTTCATCTGAATGTTAAACTTGGCGCCAAACCCCTTCAGAAATATCTAGTGTCAACTTTATACAACCGCTTTCTAAGATTAATGGTTAAAAACGGCTTTGAACGAGTTAAACCTGTGGATCTTGGCCAAAAGTTTTTGGTTCAGTTAAAACAATTTTAGTATAAGAAATAAGGAAATCGAACACAGAATATTGGAGAGGGGATAGTTTCGCATAACACCAGAAATCGTTGCAAAACCAAATCATTAACTTAAAAACTGGAGTCATATCCTTAAATATTAAATAGAGACTTTTATACGGATGTCATGCATGATGTCAAACACGTTCAGAAATATCTGGTGCCAACTTTATATAACCGCTTTCTAAGGTTAATGGTTAAAAACGTCTTTGAGTGAGTGAAACCTGCGGATCTTGGTCAATATCACTGTGACCTGCCGCTCAGTGTTTGGTTGAATTAAAACAAATTTAGTATAAGAAATAAGGAAATCAAATATAGAATACGTAAAGACTGGAGCCATGTCCTTAAATAGCCTCATTACATAGTCTTTCATATGGAAACCATGCATGACATCAAAGCCTTTCAGAAATATCTCGTGTCAACTGTATACAACCTCTTTCTAAGATCAATGGTGAAGAAAGGCTTTCAGCAAGTGAAGCTTGTGATTCTTGGTAAACCTCACTGTGATCTGACGTTCATTGTTTGGTTCAGTTATAATAAATTTAGTATAAGAAATAAGGAATCGAATATAGAATAGTCTGCGATATTGAGTTGGGAAGTGTCGCCTGACACTAGAAATCGTTAAAAACCAAATCATTAACCTAAAAACTGAGTCATTTCCTTATAAATAGCCTCATCATATAGAGACTTTTCATATGGATGCAATGCATGTTGCCAAATCCGTCCAGAAATATCTAAACTGTCAGCTCTATGCAACTATTTTATTTTTGATCAATGGTTAAAAATCGCTTTGAGTGAGTGAAACCTGTGGATCTTGGTCAATATCACTGTGGCCCGCCGCTCAGTGTTTGGTTGAGATAAAAACAAATTTAGGATAAGAAGTAAGGAAATCGAATATACAATACCTAAAAACTGGAGTCATGTCCTTAAATAGCCTCATCAGATAGAGACTTTCATATGGATGCAATGCATATTGCTATATCCGTCCAGAAATATTTACACTCTCAACATTTTAAAACCGCTTTTTTCAGGTCTTTTGAAGGAGTTAAAGCTTCTGGACCTTGGCGAAGAGCATACTCTTTCAAACCTTGGGAACTGGCGTTACAGAATAACAAAGAACTATATCCGATAAAAAGGAACCACATCACTTGAGGATTATCCACAGCAGTAACAACTAGAATGGTTAGTTGGTTGTTTTGTTTTATGGCATATCAACCTCAGTGGGTTTGATGCCATAAAAATTCTCGAAATAAATTCATAGTTTGGTAAAAAAAAAGGTGTGTATGTATACATATCTATATATATTTTTAAGCATTACGCCCCGAACAAGGCGTGAAGCCACTAGGATGCAGGGGGTTGCAGAAGATTTGGAGCAAGATAAGATAGGATTGATAGAAGAAAGGATGAGGAGAGGGATAGTGGATAGATCAAGGTAACTGGAGATGTTGATTGACATTACATTTTAATAGTTGGAGATTATAGCTCTCAAGGAAACAGTAATTGGGGAGGGTGTTCCACAAGCGAGAGGTGCGAGTTATGAAGCTATTGGAGTAGAAGAGACGGCTACATTTAAAAGTTTCTACAGTGAAAGGGTGGGAGCGGGATGCCAGCCTCGTAGGACGCTTGAATTCATGAAGCCTGGGAACCAGCGAATGCAGCTCCTCGGAGCAATTACCATAAAAGTATTTGTAGAAAAAGACAGAGAGAGGCGACGGTGCGTCTGTGAGAGAGCGACTGTAGGCGAGATGCCAGATCAGGGCCAATCATATAGCATATCCGTCTCTGGATCTTATCAAGAACCTCGAGGTAAACAAATTTGAACCATTTTTCAATTACTCATATTTTTGAGTACAATCACATGTATTGCTAGTAATTTTTTTTTTCAAAAACGTATTGCTGGTAATAGTTTTTTCTTCAAAAAATTGTTTCTTGTAATAATTTTTTACAAAGTATTTCTGGTATTAAAACCTATTTTAAAACTAAGGCTTTTTACTTCAGTTTGGAAGTTAACTATTTACCATTAGCTGGGACCCTAACAAGTGCTCCCACCCCGAGTCAGGGTGGACCTGGGAAAACAAGCAATTAAGAGGTGGTTCCACGCTCCTCAAAACCTCCTGATCAGAGGCCTTGCTGTTGGATGCAGTTTACCCTGGACGCGGATGTAGTTTATCGTCATACCCAGGACGCTAACTAGAATGGTTAGGAAGGAATCCCCCATCAATACTGGAAAGAGCAATAACAGCTACTTGAATTCAGTTGCCTGTTTTTTTCTGAAAAATTGTTTCAGGAGAAAGATTTCATAAATATTTCAACTGATAATAGTACCGGCTGCTCAGTCAATGAATGCCCAATGTTTCCTTATAAGGAAACTGATAATATTACCATTATTATCAACGGTTTGTTGGTTTCTTTACGACAACGTTTTGTCTGAATTAAAATGAATTACAGATAATTGAAAGAACATTAAATTGAACAGGAGTTATGTCCCTTGTTTTGAGGGTGTGGCAGCAACTTGTTTGTTTATTGGTTAAAATTAATATCAAATAATGACGTCATGCAGACCTATATAAAGCACTACACACGAATAAACAATCTTTTTTTTTGTCTACATCCACCACCTCATTTGCAGGAAGGGTTCAAATAAACTGAAAGAAAAGTTACAGGATTTCCAGTATTGATGGGGTGGGGGATTCCTTCCTAACCTTTTATCTGCAGTAGTCTAGAGTAACAACATCCTGATTATATCATTATTTTATCTTCGAATTCCAGGTGCTAACCATTCTGGTTAGCGTCCTGGGTATGACGATAAACTACATCCGCGTCCAGGGTAAGACGATAAACTACGTCCAACAGCCAGACCGACGTATTATTAAAATGCTTTCAGAAAACTAAATTGTGGAAAAAAAAAACTCCATTTATTTATTTTTTTTTCCTTTGTTTTATTAAATGATATAAAATTTTTCGTTTCTCTTTCACGGTTCGAGCGGACGAACGAAGGTGTTCGACGACTGCATTGAATCCTTATAGTTCGATTTGATGGCTGGCCTTATTTATCTTATGCCCAGGGTAACATAGGCAGGAATGTACCTGCAACCTAAAGGCAAGCACGTCGCCAGACTTTTAAACTACGCGCAAGGCTTCTAAGTTAATACCTTAGAGCACTGCAAATTTATTTATTGTTATTCCCTTGTTTTATTAAATGCTTATAAAATATATAAGGTGCTGAGCATTAAAAGAACAAAAATTAAGAAGACGAGAGAATGTGAAATATCAATCGTTATATTCTGTCTTTTTAATTCTTTTTTTTTTTGTTCTCTCACCTTGATAATATTTTAATTTTTCTCATACTCTCACACACTCAGTAAGATTTTGTGTCTTAGTGGCTTTATTGTCTTGATTGTGGTGAAAATGATTAAAAAAAATCAAATGAACGGTCTTTCATGTTTTAAACCCACCAAAGCATGAGCAATAAGGTACACACAATCTAACGAAAATTTATAATACATAATGTTCAAAGACTCGAAATTATACCCAGGGGCTGTTAATAGAAATTTTATATGGTACCTCCGCAAAGCAATAGAGTCAGAAAAATACGTTTCCATTTTTGTTGCTCCCTTGTTTCATGAAATGCTTTCAAAAGATATAAGCTTTTTGGGTTCTTTCATTTTCTACTTTCACTTTCACTTTAACTAACGCACGATTCAGGCAGTCCGAGTATTGCAATAAGTCCCCATAGTATTAAGTGGATCGATTCCTCGACGAAAACCGAATGAATGGCCTATTTTGCTTTACATATACTGCAGCATGGGCAAATTCTAAGTGGATCGACTGTTCGGCCAGCGTGAAATTGGAAAGAGAGGAGTCGGTTCCGGTGAGACATGAACTTTTGCGTATTTCAAGCTGTTCAAGAGTCGGTGGCCCGAGAAACTTGGGATAAAATGTTGTCAAAATTAAAGGAATTATTATTATTATTATTATTATTATTATTAATAATAATAATAATAATAATAATAATAATAATAAAACAGTGCGCCGTTTTAGCAATATGAAGTGGAGGGCTTATATTGAGCCCAAAACCACGTCTGTTTCTAAGCTGTTCAAGAGTCGGTGGCCCGAGAAACTTGGGGTAAAATGTTGTCAAAATTAAAGGAATTATTATTATTATTATTATTATTATTATTATTATTATTATTATTATTTATAATAATAACGATAATAATAATAAAAACAGGGCGCCGTTTGCCATCGATATGAAGTGGAGGGCATATATTATTGAGCCAATTGCCACGTCTGTTTCTAAGTCGGCTCATTGTGTCACGCCAGATTTTTTTTTCTTGTCAGAATCCATCGGAGAGAATCCATCTCTACCATTCGTCCATACATTGAATACTGTTGACATATCAGGTCTGCTGCCCCTGTTGTACATCTAGAGATATTTAACATGTTATTCTGCTTTCACAGTCGAATACATGGTAAATGATACTCAGCTTTTGTGCATCTGATTGTATGGACATAATTACCAAAGGCGGTGTTATGCGTATTATATGTTGTCGTTTTATTGAAGACATATTTTGGAATACAGTTTGATTTCTTTCAGAAATTGTAGGATATTGTATGAATTAATGTCATGAAAGAATTCTTACATGTTGGTTGATTTTGTTTAGCGGCATATCAACATCTCTATGGGTTATTTAATGCCGAAATCTAAATATTTTGCATGCCTTCAACTACAGATAATCTGTTGTTGGTCATTTTGCTATAAATATGCATTCATGTTAATTTTCATATCAAATATATATTTTGTTTACTTTCATAGTGTTTCCTTTTTTGTTTGTGGGGATCACTAATTTCCCATAGCTGGAACACTAAGAGATGCTATCACCCCGGGTCAGGCTGGACGTGGCAACATCGACAATTAAGAGGGGGTTCCACGCTCCTCAAAACCTCCTGATCTAAGGTATTGCTGCCAGATAGAGTTTATCGTCATACGCAGGAAGAGGATGTAATTTATCATAATACCTAGTACAGCACATTGGGGGAGGGGCCCTTACCCCTTCGCAGAGGTGCAGTCCGCGTAATCTGAAGCTCCAGAGCAATCTGTTTGTTCATACATATAATCTACCTATATTTATCGCAGTATGTTCATTATCTATCTATCTATCTATCTATCTATCTATCTATCTAGACCTCATAGTATTAAGTCTATTTATTATGTCTATCTGTTTGAGCCTATCTATCTATTCATATATACTAATCTATCTATCTGTATTTCTTTGTTGGTTCATATCTTTATATCTATTCATATCTATCTATCTATCTATCTATCTATCTATATATATATATATATATATATATATCTATGTATATATTTATATATATATATATATATATATATATATATATATATATATATATATATATATACCAACATATATATTTTTATATATATATATATATATATATATATATATATATATATGTGTGAAGAAATAGAGTTTTATGTTTTTCTATATTTATATAGATAGATAGATAGATAGATAGATAGATAGATAGATAGATAGATATTCCCTTAAAGGTTCATAAGAACGTATCTATCACTTGGGCCATACAAGAAGAGTGATATCACTCAGCAATCCAGCCATTAGCCATCAGATTTTCCCGCGTCTCATAAAGAGAACTCCCATTTCCATTGTGCGTTTTCTAGCCAGTGTACAAAAGCTTTTGCCAGCCATTTAAAGTCCTTCCTTCCCTTGTTCGTCCCTGATATCCCCGAAGAACCGTCGCAGAAACGATTGCGGTACCCTTGTCCTTTTTCTAGTTCGAGTTAAGGAGCATGATTCTCTCCGTCGGCCAATCTTCGTTTATCTTCAACGTGTGGCTACTTTCTGGACAGGCACGACATCCTGTTTTGATGCTCTCCCTTTTCGGAGGAGAGCAAGGCAAATGGAATTGCGTGTTTGTTTATGCAATGGCAATTTAATCTGCCCGATAATGTACAGGGTAAAAAGGAAAAGCTGGCGCACGATGTGGCGTGAAAACGCATAAATATTTTGAAAGACGTAAAAAAGTTTTCCTTTATCGCTCTTTACTTTCAGGTTTGTATATTTTCTTTTTGATCTGGTTTGTTTACGTAAAGGTTGCGTGTTGCTCCATCGATATATATATATATATATATATATATATATATATATATATATATATATATATATATATATGTCTCTCTCTCTCTCTCTCTCTCTCTCTATATATATATATATATATATATATATATATATATATATATATATATATATATATATATATATATATATATATATATATATATATATATATATATATATATATATATATATATATATATATATATATATATATATATATATATATATATATATATATACATATATATAGGTATATATATATATAGAGAGAGAGAGAGAGAAAAGGCACGATGGATAAATTGTCGTCAACAATAAATGCCGCAAAAATGAAAATAACACAGGCAAAACATTTTAACACATATAACTAACAACTATATATCTGTATATATATATCTGTATATATATATATATATATATATATATATATATATATATATATATATATATATATATATATATATATATATATATATATATATATATATATATATATATATATATATATATATATATATATATACAGAAAGAGGGGGGGAAAGAGAGGGTCCGATGGATAAATTGTCGTCAACGATAAATGAGGCAAAAAATGAAAATAACACAGGCAACACATTTTAACACATATAACTATCAACGCTAGACGGATCTGATTTAGCAAACTTACAGGGGATGATCTATCGATTAAAGCACATTCATCTTCAATTGCTTTAAACGCGAGATCTCTTCACAGTAAATTAACCTTCCAGCTTCCTATGACATTTCGCCATTCTGGGCAGGTCGTCTATTAGAACAATGTGCGACATTTAATTAGGAAATTGACGGATTTAGCAATAAGAAACTAAGCATATATTTTCAAAAAGAAATTAAATTTAAAATTCTCAGTGTAACCCTCCCCTTTGTGTTAATCTGAAGCTGAAGCAATGTAAACATCCGATGAAACGTGTCACGTGTTTCCATTTTGTCGTATATTTTCCTAAAATTGTTCTGATATGAAACAAAAAAAAACTTTAGATATAGTTTATATATATATATATATATATATATATATATATATATATATATATATATATATATATATATATATATATATATATATATATATATATATATATTTATATTAAAAGACACGGTGGGGTTTTGTGAATATCGGCTTGGATTGAGGAATCGCAGAGCCAAGTTCGAATCCAGGTTGAATCCATTACATTCACTTACATGCTAATACCCTTAGGAAAGGTGTGAATCATCTTCATCTCCCTCCAGCTATGGGTAAAATAGCAGGACAGACTGGGTTCTATAGCCTTGGATGGCAACTGGTTTAGGAGAAGGATAACTCTGAATTCAAAAACCTGAGGGGTGTTGTTTGGGAACATTGTGCCACGTAGTGCACCAGGTCTCTGTATTCGTCACTTCAAAAAGTGTGGCTGGTCTTGCACGAAACCTTCACCACTATAATCGAATCTCATGTGCCGGTGTCGGGCTGTCAGTTTCCTGGAAACTGATCTGCTTGACCCTCATACGTCGAACCCGACGGGAGAATCGATATTTAAAGAAAAACAATCCACTTTAAGGTTCCATTATAATAATTTATTTCACCAGAGCCCTTTTAAGAGACGCTGGATCATCAGATAACACTTTCCCCCAAAAATTTATGTATATATATATATATATATATATATATATATATGAATAAAAAAAAAAAAAAACTATTCTTCGTCCACACGTTTCGTCCTTTGAGGGACTTTATCATTTGCTTTGATAAGCTCCCTCAACGGAAGAAACGCTTCAGCTAAAAATAGTTTTTTCCTCTTGTCATTTTTTTTCTTTTTGTTCCTTTTCAGATACACTCTATCTGAAATATATATATATATATATATATATATATATATATATATATATATGTGTGTGTGTGTGTGTGTGTGTGTGTGTGTGTGTGTGTGTGTGTGTAATCCAATATGGTAATCCGTATGGAATTTCAGGAGAATATAGATCAGGGAGAGCTCTATGTCAAAAGACAGGGCAAAATTATTATAAATTGAAGAATATCAAACATTTAAATTTTCATAGGTAATAATTTTTATTTCATGAGATCTCTAAAAAAGCAGCTCTCAATCTTCAAAACCTACAAAAAATATTAACCGATTTGTTTTTAGGTCGTGACGATTGAGAGCTGTTTTTCACAACTCTGGATGGAAAATTATTATGTGTTTGATATTCTTATACATATATATATATATATATATATATATATATATATATATATATATATATATATATATATATATATAAAATAACTCGCTAACATCTACTCATCAAAACAATTTATCCAATCTTAATAATATCAAAATAATTACAATCACATGCCAAATTATCATCGATAGGTTCAGGATCAAAAATACCCATCACAATAATAATTCCCAAGTAGTGATATATAAAATAAACTGTTACAACAGTGCTTTTATACATTTAGCAGTTATCAATGATGATTTTAATCTGTCTATCTATCTATCTATCTATCTATCTATATATATATATATATATATATATATATATATATATATATATTCCTTAAACGCTCATGACAACATTTCTATATCTTTGGCCATATAAGAAGAGTGATATCATTCAGCATCATCTATCTATCTATCTATCTATCTATATATATATATATATATATATATATATATATATATATATATACAGCACTTTTAAACATTTAGCAGTTATCAAGGATGATTTTCTTTTTTTCTTTTTAACTGTATCTATCTATCTATATATATATATATATATATATATATATATATATAATAAAAAGTTTTAACACTAATATTCCATGGTCATAATTCATTCCATTGGAATCGTAAATACGATCAATTCATCAGACCTACAAATTCAAATTTTGCATATGTATGTATATTTTCCACTAATATTATCTCTCTCTCTCTTTCTCTCTCTCTCTCTCTCTCTATATATATATATATATATATATATATATATATATATATATATATATATATATATATATACTAACTCGCTTACATCTACTATACAAAAAATTTATCCAATCTTAACGATATCAAAATAGTTACAACCACATGCCAAATTATCATGGATATGATCAGGATCATAAAATACGCATCACAATAATAATTCCGAAGCAGGTATATATAAAATAAGCTGTTACAACTGGGAAACTTGCAGAAATTTGAAAAACATATTTATAAACACAAAAATGACTTTTTGTAAAAAATAAGGTTAATCCTTTACCAGGCAGCGGAGGCCAATGGAGGTAGTGGGTTACATTAGGAGGCAATTTGCGCCGTCATGTGTGGAAGATAGAGGTTAACCCTTGAACAGGTTAAAACTTTAGTGATCGGGGAAACATCCTCTTGAGAATCGGTTTCACTGAGCACGGTTCGTGGGAAGAAGCTGTTCGAGTGGAAATTACTTCTTACCGATCGGATACGGTGGGAATATCGATGGTTTGCTTAGAATTGTAGTTTAGAAACAGTAAAATTGACCTTGCTAACCGAACGCTCCGCTGTGGCCGTGTCGGTTAAAGGCACGTCAGGCTATATGACGGTTTCGTATAGGATACAGGTTCGATTCCTGTCGGATGACGCCTATTTTCAATCTAAATTTCTCGGACATTTAGGCCGCTAAATGGCGTTAATACTGTTTATTATAAACAGAGCATTCACTTAAATATTTGTATATCCATAAAATAAACGTATAAACATAAAAATGTCTTAATATATATATATATATATATATATATATATATGTGTGTGTGTGTGTGTGTGTGTGTGTGTGTGTGTGGTGGTCAGGTTAGGACCAGGAAGAACAACACGAAGACAAAGTAGAAATAACGAAGGTATATTACACGAAATAACAATACAAGATGTGGAAGGTGTTAGTATGACTGTCAGTCTGGTTTGGAGTGAACTACTATCGGCTCGACTCCATTCGACCCACTCTCTTGAGAAGCGTAGTATACATAGTGTTAGAAAGAGTACATTCTGTAGTTATAGGTAAGGACCTATGACAATATATATATTTTATATATATATATATATATATATATATATATATATATATATATATAAGTAAGAACAGTAAGATATATAACCCGGTGTTCTTACTGATATTTTTTTTTTATTTTTACAAAAACAGTGCTCAATATAAATTTACAGAGCAAAATATTTTAAATTAAGTGATATAAAATATGTTTTTTCGCTACACAGTAATAACCATGTTTCAAAAATGGAAGCTAAAAACTTCAAATTTAATTTTATAATTAAATCAAAAGCATTAGTTCCATTTGATCTTCAAGCGAATATTTGGAATAACTTATTTTTAAATTTACTGAGTTTTAAACGCACACATAAATCCATAATTCGCTGTTAACTAGTATACAGGGAAATTCAATCATTCAGACAAAGGGCGGTATATTAATTATTTTTGAAACATGGTTATTACTGTGTAGCGAAAAAACATATTTTATATCACTTAATTTATAATATAAATATATATATATATATACACGTTTCATTAAATAATCTAGACAAGTGTTGTCTATTTATTTTATGTCATTTTTTTCATAATGTCTGATAAGTTTAATAACATTATCGTTGAACGAAGAAAGAAATTCACAATATTGATCCATATATTTTTACTACAATCTAAGCTTTCGGCTTACATAAGCCACTATCAAAGATGTCAATTACAACATATTAAACAATATACGGACAAGACAGTGATGATAGTCTGTCATTGTTTACATAGATGATTTCTAAGCAACGAAAAACACGTGCATATAAGACGCTAGAAGTGAAAATTGCACCGCATCTCATGACGTCACACATGACCACGCGAGAGTGAATTGGAGAAGTATGGGAAGCCGTTGGTATAAAACAATGGCTTCTGTTACCAATTATAGACATTTAAGAATATTTGTAGAGATGCCATAATTCCAGTCACAAGTATTCTTCAACTTTTATTTCCTGTCTTACAAGTGTTCAATATGGCTGCATCCTACAGCAAAGGGGCAAACATCAATAAGAGAATTTCTCCGATACTCGGATAAACATATCGCGACTCACTGAGTTTATCGCTGTTGTTTATTCGATGTTTAAGGTTAGTCTGTAGGAGGGGAACATAAACTCGTTCTTTTACGTATCCCCACAAGAAAAAAATCACACACAGTAAGGTCTGAGGATCTCGCAGGCCAAGCCCAAAGAGCAAGGTCCCCATAAGTGCCTGACAGAGGCGTAGTCTGTAAGGTTTCAAATGTAGATGTCTTCTTAGCATACGCCAGATAGTGGACTGAGAAATCGTAAACCCACAGCTAGCTCGATTTGTGGACTTCCGTAGATTCCCCTCAAACGCAGCACGGACTCTCGCCACCTGTTCCTACTAAAATAGCAGTCGTCTTGGACAGAATCCTTTACACAGACAGCCGCTCACTTGAAAATGTTTAAACCACCATCGAATATTCTTAAGAAAGAGAGGATTAATGTCGAATTGCCGTTGAAGAGCTCACTACACCGTGACAACCGTATTTGATTTCGCAAACTCGAGAATGCAGAAAGCCTTTTGCTGAGGACTCGCCCTTCCCGGGGGTAGACAAAGGAACTGAACGTTGCCGGAGATACTACGCGACTACAGCTCTCCTGTAGCAGCAATTCAAA
Organism: Acanthosepion pharaonis; assembly: GCA_903632075.3. Taxonomy (NCBI): domain Eukaryota; kingdom Metazoa; phylum Mollusca; class Cephalopoda; order Sepiida; family Sepiidae; genus Acanthosepion; species Acanthosepion pharaonis. The sequence continues at coordinate 559,306 of CAHIKZ030004539.1, forward strand.
ACTTAGAAAACTCCTCTTTCAAATGGTCACTGACTCATTCCATGACGATGTTTGAGAACAGAAGCAATACGTCATGAAATCGGTTCATTTTTTTTTAATAACTCTGTATACTGCGTGCCAAAATTATTATCAAGAAAACTTTTTTATAGCGCCAGTTTGTTTACATTGCACAGATCAGTACGAAAATTTCAGTGATTACGCAGGTCAGTGTTGCCAACATTGTGTGAAAATTTTGTGTGAATTGATTGGACGGTTTTTGAAATATTAGAAAAAAAGTTATTTCGATAATAATTTGGCACGCAGTGTATAAGGAATAATACATTTCAATGCAAATATATATGTAATTGTGAAGGAAAAGCATAAATGTCTGGGTATTAGTTATGTTCTCTCTCTCTCTCTCTCTCTCTCTCTCTCTCTCTCTCCCACAGTAAGAAACCCCCGAACATGTTGATTTCTCCAGGGACCCATGACTGCCAATGATTAAGGTCTGGTTAATCACGTGACTCTAAAACGTGAATGCTATTGGCGAATAAAAACGTGATAAGAGCCGAACGATTTCCAGACACTGAAATTAGGTGGTCGTATTTTCTTGCTAGATCAATGGCGGCTCTGTACGACGGTAACATCTCATGAAACGAAAGCGGTTCTGATGGATGAAAGAAAAGAAAAGAAAAAAAAAAATGCCAATGAAAGTGAAAAACGAGGAGAAGAACCAAAGACATTTAGGTTGAGGAGAAAAAAAAAACAAGATGAAGAACCCGCTAAAAAGAAAAAGAATTTTCCCGAAACAAAAGCAAAAAAAAAAAAAAAACGTGGAAGCCATTCCCCAAAACATGGAGGAAAACAAAATTTCGAGATGATAAAAGAATAATAGAAAACATGGTAGATATGAATTAATTAAAAAAAAATGTATGTATTAATAAAAAAAATAAGTTAAAGAAAGATAAGCAAGAAAAAGGAAAAAAAAATGATAACACAGAAAGAACAGCCCCTCCCTACGAGGAATGTATGTGACACAAGGCCGAGTTTACAGTGGGTTCTCCGAGCCCGTAGGCTCTGCCAGAAATATTCCCTTTGAACCCGTATAAACGGGTTCAGGGTCTGTCCAACTCCCCGGACGAAACTGTCCTTCGCCAAAGTCTCGTCCGCGTTTCTGTCTGCCGCGGCATAGAGTTCGAACGTCGAAGGCACCATTTTTTTTTTTTTTTGCATGGGGCATCCTGTGAGGATCGAACTCACTATTCAGTTGTAACTGTTTTAGCGAGACAAGTTTGTTAACCATTACACCACACCGAGGTACCCAAGAATGGATAGTATTGTATTCCTATGCAAATATATCTGCCATATAAATAGCAGTTGATACAGATGGGGCTAAAATGATACAGATATATATATATATATATATATATATATATATATATATATATATATATATATATATATATATATATATATATATATATATATATATATATATATATATATATATATATTTGGATAGATGTGAGTTGTGAGCGTGAAAGAAAGAAAGAAACTCACATCTATCAGAAAATATGTTAGCTCTATCTCTGATATTGAGCGTTTTCTAATAAAGTACCGCATATATAATATATAAATAATTATACATATATATATTTATTTATATTTATATACACTTTTCACACACACACACACACACACACACACACACACACACACACACATATATATATATATATATATATATATATATATATATATATATATATATATATATATATATAAATATTTGGGCAGCAATCTCTCTTTTATTCACGGTTCATTAAAGAAGATTGACAAGGTATTGTGATTAAGGTTTTTATCCAATTTTTGTATTCGTACAAGCGTTTTCTTTTCTGGACATGAATTGTGTAAAAAAAACATCAAAATATTGTATATATCCGAGCGCTTTCAGCTTTTAAATTAGCCATTATTAAGGCTACATTTTAAAAAAAGAAAAAGAAGCTTAATTAGTTCTGATTGAGTAGCCGAAAACTCTCAGATATAAAGAACATTTGAACCGCTTTTAGACATTGTATGTCCAGAAAAGAAAACTCTCATCGAAGCACAAGAAAAATGGAATAAAATTATTAATCAGAAGGCCTCAGTCGTGTTTAATGAAACCGATTTTGCATTGGCTTCCTCGGATGGATAATGAAAAATGGTGTGTGTATGTATTTCTGTGTGTTTAGCACTTTTTTTGTTATCCATCTGAAGAAGCCAGAGAAGCGAAATGTATTATCTGATATTATTTTCGTAACATACTTTGTTATTCTAATAATAATATATTAAATGGAGCATTACAATTTAATTAATATTATAATTTCATTAATAATATAAATTAATAAATGCTATAAAATTTAAATAATAATAAAACCAACGAAACAAACTTCAATTTTAAACATAAATAGATAAAAAAAATATTTCTAATTTCAAAGAAAAATTTACAACCGGGAGAAAAATTCTACAAATAGAAACATTTATGAAGATTATAAATAAAAACGTAAACAAAATCAGAAATCCTTAAAAGTGTGAGTGTAAAAAAAAAAAAAAAACGACCGCGTGTAGAAAATGCATATATATATATATATATATATATATATATATATATATATATATATATATATATATATATATATATATATATATATATATATATATATATATATATATATTATCTAAATGAAGCGGAAAAAATTGGGAAAAAAAATTGGAAATATGACCATTTAAATACAGGGTGTCCCAAAATAATGTATACACTCTTTGAATCGTTATAACTTTTTTCAATTTATGTATTTTGACTTGTAAATAAAATTAATACAAGAGAAAGATTACACATTTAAAGAATTTGAGAGTAAAAAAAAACATCGACAATTAACTTTAATAAGTTAAAGTTACTTGGGGCAATGGCAGAATGTTCATATAATGATGAGTTCACATCAAATGCTCAAAATGGTTGACGTTCTGTTCAATACACTTTTCATATCTTGAAGAAATAGACCTACAAATGTCCAGTATCATTTCCTCTGGTGTTTGAGCACATTCTTCTTCAATTGCTACTCTCATTTCAGCAATTGTTTCAGGTTTCCTGATGTAAACTTTGTCTTTTAGACCCCCCCCCGAAAAAAAAAGAAATCCCAGGATGTCAAATCTGGTGATCTAGGTGGGTATTCAACTGTCCCTCTTCTTCCAATCCATCTGTTTTGCATATTTTCATCCATATAAGTTCTCACATCACAGTAATGTATTATTAATTATTAATATTCAAAGAGTGTATACATTATTTTGAGACACCCTGTATATAACCCCACTGAAGAATGGTTGGTGCCAAGAAAACTTGGAGTCTGGGATACAACAACTAAAAAGGATTTGATATTTACAGTTAAGGTTTCGGTTGGTTGGGTTTTATGGCATATCAACCACTGTAGGTCATTAATGCCATATTAAGGTTATATATATATATATATATATATATATATATATATATATATATATTAAAGACATTTTTATGTTTAACGTTCCTTTTATAGATACAAGTATTTAAGTAAATGCTCTGTTTATAATAAACAGTATTAAATAACATTTACCGGCCTGAATGTCCGAGAAATTTTCATAGAAAATATTCGTCCTTTGACAGGATTCGAACCTGCATCCTATACTTAAACATTTACTTAAATACTTGTATCTATAAAAAAGAACGTTAAACATAAAAATGTCTTTAATAAATAAATTGTCGGACTTTGTCCATTTCTTAATATATGACGTCATTTGTTTACATTTGATACGCCATGAGCAGTTATGAATGTACGAGATTCATGGAAGATTGAAGTTTATATGCAGTAAATTCGACCTTGCCTACCGGACGCTTCGTTAAACATAAAAATGTCTTTAATAAATAAATTGTCGGACTTTGTCCATTTCTTAATATATATATATACACTACAATTAAACGTATAGCTGGCAACATTATTTTTTTCCAAAAAAACGTATAGCTGGCAACATTATTTTTCCGAAAACATTATCTGAGGCCTTGTTGTTGGGCGTAGTTTATCGTCATACACAGGACGCATATTTACAGTTAAGTAAATTTTAATATTATGTACATAAGAGTGTATCCGTGTCGCCAAAATTGACAGCAAGAAGGAATAATATGTATTAAGTAATTATCGTTTAATCCAAGAACAATTTAGGAATTTAAAATAATTATTAAATATAATAAATTTATTAACGTCAGTAATTGAACAGTGTGCGATTTATAAACACCCCGGAAAAGATATCCGTATTTTATCTTCATTTTGTGCGTGTGTATAGGTTTTGTACGCGCGGTTTTGTCACGTATCTTGGGTGTTATTGAGAGTCAAGTTTGCTGAAAAATTAGCAAATCATCTCTAGTGATAGTCTGTCGCACAAATCAAAAGACACCTTGAAGAAAAGTAACTTTATGTGAAGTGTAATTCAAGCTCAAATAAAATATAAACCTCGGCCAACATTTAGCTGACATATATGTCAGCTAAATGTTGGCCGAGTTTTATATTCTTTCTATCCCTTTCACTTACCTCCCCCCCACTCTGTCTCTCTCTCTCTCTCTCTTTCTTTCTTTCTTTCTTACGTTCTTTCTTTCTTTGCAGTTGCGTATCTGTTTCTTTGCGTGGCTACTTTCCATCTATCCTTTCGCTTTGATCGTGGTTCGCAAAGAGAGGAAAAGAAGGTGGTTTCTTTGTAGTCTGTCAGCGCGGTAGCTTTTTTTCATGTGGACGTAAATGGGGTCATGACATCTGTGCGTCTCACGTCAAAATTTTGCACACTTTCCCTCAATTATTATAAGTCCCCCCCCCCAATTATATTATGGCTTTACATCTCACTTGTGCCATTCGCTTTCATTTATTGAACTGTTTTAGAATCCGTCTGGTTCAGTGACAAACTCGGCCCCACTCCACAAATTTATCAGTCAGAGGCATAAATCTATTTACCAAATTATACATCTTTCTAACGATGTTTTATCTATCTATCTATCTATCTATCTATCTATCTATCTATGTCATTCTGTTCGGTATCAACCACATTCCGTAATCTATCTATCTATCTATCTATCTATCTATCTATCTTTTCTATCTATCTATCTATCTATCTATGTTAATCTCTTTCGTATCAATCACATTCCGTAATCTATCTATCTATCTATCTATCTATCTATCTATCTATCTATCTATCTATTACTTTCTTTCCAGTATCTATCTATCTATCTATCTATCTATCTATCTATCTATCTATGTATGTTAATCTCTTTCGTATCAATCACATTCCGTAATCTATCTATCTATCTATCTATCTATCTGTCTATCTATCTATCTATCTATCTATCTATCACGTTCTTTTCAGTATCTATCTATCTATCTATCTATCTATCTATCTACTATATTTTGACGAAAGGATCCTTACTGCCAAGGAGAACATGGTAAGAAAAGCAGCAGGTGATATGAAAGGAACCTGTGATATTGATGTCACTTTAGTCTCTCTTGCTAATGACATTGTCATTAAGATGTCAGTATCTCTCTCTCTCTCTCTCTCTCTCTCTCTCTCTCAATATATATATATATGTTACAATCTTTTTAGTATCTATCTATCTATCAATTATTTTCTTTTCAGTATCTATCTATCTATCTATCTATCTATCTATCTATCTATCACATTCTTTTCAGTATCTATCTATCTATCTATCTATCTATCTATCTATCTATCTATCTATGTATGCACTGTATTTCGACCAAAGGAAGCTTTACTACCAAGGAGAGCATAGTCTGAAAAGCAGCAGGTGATATGAAAGGAATCTGTGATATTGATGACACTTAAGTCTCTCATCTTGCTGGTGACATAGTCAATAAGGTGACAGTATCTCTCTCTCTCTCTCTCTCTCTCTCTCTATATCTATATATATATATATATATATATATATATATATATATATATATATATGTTACATTCTTTTTAGTATGTATCTATCTATCTATCTATCTATTACTTTCTTTTCTCTATCTATCTATCTAGCTGCTTTATCTGAATAAAGCGCCAATTATTATTGAAGACATAGATTGATAGATAGAGAGATGAGAAAAGACTGAGATAGATAGATAGATATGGACGCGAATGAAAAAGTAGATAGATAGATTGATACTGAAGAGAAAGAGAAAGATAGATATGAAAGAGAATGAGACCGACAGATAGATAAGAGAAGAGATAGATAGATAGATAGATAGATAGATAGATAGATAGATAGATATTGAAAAGAAAGTAATAGATAGATAGATAGATAGATAGATAGATAGATAGATAGATAGGATCCTCCTTATTGAAAATCGGGATTGTAGACGCCCAGTTCGAATATATATCGACCAGCTAATAGAAGATGCACATCTGTGAATAACCCAGTCGCCGAAAGCTGTAGAATATTGTGAATTACGGAGCAGACGGGTGGTGGATTTCCACCGTTCTTTTGTATTTGTAGAGATATAAATTTTTCGTGTGAATAGACATCCCGACAACCGCTCAAAAATTATCACTTGTGCTCATGCCGGGCCAATATTACTTACGGCCATTCGTCGTAAGTAATGTTTCCCAAATAGGTTCTGTGCAATTTGGGCCACTTTGAAAATGTTCTATTCTTCTGAAATAAGTTACCCTTATTTGGGGGAAATGGAGCCTGTATTTATTCACGAAGCAGTGCAACATACCAATCATCGGACAAATCATCAGACCCAACTATCGCCATATGTACATAATACGCATTTATACAACCACCATTACCCTGCATTTGAAGATTCGTCTCCAACTAAGATACTCGAACTCTCTGCCTTCGGGCAGAGTGGAATCCATACGAGGCTATGCCGAAGGGCAGAGTCTCGTCTGGGGTGGTAGACTGCTACCTGACGCCGTTTTTACGGGGTCAAAAGAGGATTTTTCCACGATCCCAGGGGTTCGGTTTTAACCCCGCATTAAAAACGGCCTTGTGCCACATCCTGCCTCGCGGGAAGGTAAGGCAGGATTCTTCTTCTTCTTCTTCTTCTTCTTCTTCTTCTTCTTCTTACAAGCCTGCTTCTACTCCTTCTTCTTCTTCTTCTTCTTCAAACGATTCTTTTTCTTCTTTTTTCTTCTTCTTCTTCTTCTTCTCCCTCTTCAGAGAATTGTTCTTCTTCTTCTTCTTCTTCTTCTTCAGACGAGCCTGCTTCTACTCCTTCTTCTCCTTCAAACGATTCTTCTTCTTCTTCTTCTTCTTCTTCTTCTTCTTCTTCTTCAGACGAGCCTGCAATTGCTCCTTCTTCTTCTTCTTCTTCTTCTTCTTCTTCTTCTTCTTCTTCTAACAAGCCTGCTTCTACTCCTTCCTCTTCTTCTTCTTCTTCTTCTTCTTCAAACGATTCTTTTTCTTCTTTTTTCTTCTTCTTCTTCTTCTCCCTCTTCAGACAATTCTTCTTCTTCTTCTTCTTCTTCTTCTTCTTCTTCTTCTTCTTCTTCTTCTTCTTCTTCAGACGAGCTTGCAATTGCTTCTTCTTCTTCAAACGATTCTTTTTCTTCTTCTTCTACTTCTTCTTCTTCTTCTTCTTCTTCTTGAGGGTGCCTGGTTGCCAACAGAGACTCTTGTCGTGGGCGCCACACATAAACCTTACCATCGGCCCGAATAAAGTAGAACCGCAACTCAAAAGATCACACGACAAACTGCCAAACCTCCAACGTCCATTAAGAAATATCATAAGCCCAGATGAAACGTTTACAGGGCCATCCTGGTGGTCCTTCTGTTCCATGAAAGTTAAAGAATGTTCTTACTGGATACACGTCTGTCTTCTACCGCGTTTTAATGCGTATTTGATTCAAACCCATCTTGACTGTTACTACAGGAAATTCTAGACATGCGGAAGTGTATACCGTGAATTGAATCTAGTAACAGTCAAGCAACACTGATTCGAATCAAATCTACACATCCCCGTCCGATAATTTAAGGCCCATGATCAGGCATTGCGTGACAATACTGGATATTCCAAGTTCACACGTGACATCAAGGGGCGTCAAATTCCCGCCCTCCAATTTAAAAAAATATATCTTGTCTGCCTCGAAACAATCATCAAACGCCGTTCGAACACTGATAATTTACACCAGCATGCCATGATCAGCCTTACCGGTGACCCCAC
>CAHIKZ030004539.1:570000-572500 GCA_903632075.3 Acanthosepion pharaonis
CGAGTTCAGTCAATTCCATTACATTCACTTACATGCTAATACCCTTGGGAAAGGTATCAATCCTCCTTTTCTTCCCCAGCTATGGGTAAATAGCAGGACATACCGGGTTCTATAGCCTTGGATGGTAACTAGTCTACAGCAGAAAAAAAAAGGTAACATAACGTGAGAAAAAATCTGCCCCGTCAGTCATGTATCGAAAGATACATGATCGTCTAAGCGTGTATCACGCAAGACACATAACTGACTAGGAGGCCCGGACTGAGGAATCTCGGAGTGCCGAGTTCGAATTCCAGCCGAATCCATTCCATTCACTTACGGGCTAATACCCTTGGGAAAGGCATGAATCCTCTTCTTCCCCCGCCCAGATAGCAGGACAGACAGAGTTTCATACATAGCCCTGGATGGCAACTGATCTACCGCAAAAATGAAATGACAACCTACTGCGGGAAAAAAATCTGCCTCGTCATTCATGTATTGAAAGATACATGATTGCTTACGCGTGTATCACGCATGGCACATAACTGACTAGGAGGCACGGATTGGGGAATCGGAGAGTCGAGTTCAAATTCCAGTCGAATCCATTACATTCACTTATGTCCTAATACCCTTGGGAAAGGTATGAATCCTCTTCTTCTCCCCCAGCTATGGACAAATAGCAGGACAGACTGCGTTCTATAGGCTTGGATGGCAACTGGCCTACCGCAAAAAGAAATGGCAACCTACTGCGGGCAAAAAATCTACATCGTCAGTCATGTATCGAAAGATACATGATCGTTTAAGCGTGTATCACGCATGACACTTTTTCAGTTATTTTTATTCAGCTTATGGTCCGGTTCCTTGTACCACGGTGATAGTCCAAGGTAGAACCAATAAAAAAGAACTCGAATACGGATATGGAATAACACAGATATATTACAAACAGGAATATATACAGAGAAGTAGAAAGTGTTAGTACGAACAATCAGGTTTAGTAGAGAAAACAATGTAGTCTCGACCAGTATCACTATTCCAATGTCTTGTAGTAATTGTCTGAACGCGACTCTGTTTCGGACTGCCTCTGACTCGACTCTTGACTCGACTTGAACTACCTCCCCGAAAGAGACTTCGCCCTTCGGCGCAGCCTCCCTCGGGCCCCTTTCCACCGAGATCGACTTGAACTGACGATATTCAGTCACCCCCACACTAGGGCATCATGTGGCACAAGGGCGGTTTTTTTAACGTGGGATCTCCGAGAAAAAATATGCCCATTGAACCCATATAAACGGGTTCAGGGCCGGTTTACCTCCCCGAAAGAGACTCCACCCTTCGGCGTAGCCTCCTTCGTGTTCCTCCCAGCCCGTAGGCAGAGAGTTCAACCGAACAGCCGGTCAAGAGGTGAACGACTGACGATATTCAGTCACCCCGCCACAGGGCCATCATGTAGCACAAGGCCGGCTATTTAACGTGGGCTCTCCGAGCCCGGGGTCTCGGCCCAAAAATATGCCCATTGAACCCGTATAAACGGGTTCAGGATCGGTTTACCTCCCCGAAAGAGACTCCGCCCTTCGGCGTAGCCTCGTTTGGGTTCCTCCCCGCCCGAAGGCAGAGAGTTCAACCGAACAGCCGGTCAGGAGGTGAACTCCTGAGGCGCAGTATTTATTAAGTATGGAATAGTCCATTATTATTATGGGAAAATAATAAAAAGAGAGAAATGGCAACCCATTGTGGAAATCCAACGTGAACTGGAACTCGGCTCTCCGATTAACAATTACGAGTCCATGACACTACCCGCCCAATGGAAGCTAATATTCCCGAGCGGTCGAGATTACTGACCAGGCTCGAGGTTGCCCTAACTTCGGTGATCGTACTGGAAACGGTGTTTCAATGTGACGTGGCCTCATGCCTTTTGAAATATCCGACGCAAGTTACCCGATTTTCTTTTTCATGACGCATGCAGTGAGGCTGAAAATCAATGAGCAGTGGTAATAGACAACCAAATTTCTAACCATTATCTCGCACCGAAAAAACCCTTTTTTCTGTAAGGGGCACGCAGTGAGGATCAGAATCGATATACAGTAGTAATGGTCAAACACATCCAGCATTCCTAACCATTATCCAACGCGTAGGATTTTAATTTCAGTGCAAGCTGTAGAACGGTGAAATATACTCTCTATTTAATAATGTGTGTCTGTATAAGGCACTCAGTGAGGGTCGAACGCATTTATCCACTAGGCCATGTTTCCTTGAAAATAACAGGTATGAATTTTGGGACTTATAAACGTAATGTCTCTGTCCCTTTTTTACCAGAGCTCATATTACAATTTGGTGTTATTATTGTTTTATCTTTTAGCTTTTAGCTAGGTAACAGCACGTAAGTGAATGGAATGGATTTGACTGGAATTCGAACTCGGTTCTCCGATTCCTCGACCCGTACCTCCTAGTCAGTTATGTGTCATGCCTGATACACGCCTAAGCAATCATGTAACATTCGATACATGATTGACGGGGCAGATTTTTTTGA
>CAHIKZ030004539.1:577500-582500 GCA_903632075.3 Acanthosepion pharaonis
GTTGGGAAATGCAAAGTCGGTGTTGGCCTTTCCCGCTAATTTGGAGCATGTGCATGTAAATTTTGGTGCAAATCCGTCAAAAATTGCGGCCGTGCATTCGTTACACACACACACACGCACACACACACACACACACACACACACACACACACATCCTGCCTTTTATAGATAGAGATTTCTGTAGTGATATTTGTACTTCAAAATGTTGAAACCTGATAACCAGAGAAGTGAAAATATTCTTTTAATCATTTTCTACAGAGAATTCCTTGGTGGAATGGTTTTGTCGCTATTCCTTCCTATTAATTCTAATAATGTATTTTAAAGGAGTTTTATGCCGATCGAAAACACAGCCGGTGACGCATGTGTTTCTCTTGGGAGACATTTTTCGTGAAAATATTTTGTGATTATTTATTTCTTTTCTGACAGTTGTTTTAAAATATTATTTTTAAGAATAAATATTAACAGATCTTTAAAATAAAAATCTGATATATATATATATATATATATATATATATATATATATATATATATATATACACATAGAAACGAAAGAGAGGTTAAAAGTTCTTGCATCAAGCCACTTTTAATAGAAAACCTTTCCTCGAGATAAAATATAATAAACATTTACAAGTCTACCATTCAGCCTTGCATTGAATAAAATCCCCCACAAATATTATATCAGGAAATTGTGGAGGGCCATGATCTCATGTCTTTATGGAACCCGGCAGAGAAAAGACTCAACATTTTATTAAGAGCTACAAAGAATAGGATTTTCTGGATTGCGATGATCGCTCACGTCCTGAATGGTCCCGACAGATAGAAGAAGATTGGAGATTTTATTAAGCGCAACCAAGGACAAGAAATAGTGGAGAGACATGATTACTCACATCCTGAAGAACAATGTTGATAGAAGAATACTCAAGATTTTATTAAGCGCTAAAAGGAACAGGAATTTGTGGAGAATTATTATCGCTCACACCCTGATGCGACCCGACAGATAGAAAAAGACTCAAGATTTTATTAAGAGCTGCAAAGGACGGGAAATTGTGGAGAGCCATGGTCGCTTATGGCCTGAAAGGGAGCAAGCAGATAGAAGAAGAGTCAAGATTTTAGTAAGCGCTGCAAAGGACAGGGATTTGTGGAAAGAAATGAATGCTCACGTCCTGAAGGAAGCCGGGGGATAGAAGTAGTCTCAAGACCCATTAAGAGTGCAAAGGACGAGAAAATTGTGGAGAGCCATGATCGCTTATGGCCTGAAGGGACCCGGCAGATAGAAGAAGAGTCAAGATTTTATTACGCGCTGCCAAGGACAGAAATGCAAAGACATGAAAAAACATTGAAGGGACCCAAGATAGAAGAAAAGAGCTGCAAAGGACGGAAATTGTGGAGAGCCATGATCGCTCAAGTTCTGAAGGGAGCCAGCAGATAGAAGAAAACTCAAGATTTTATTAGGAAAAAAAAATTGACAGAGATGTAATACGTCATAGGGGAACCCGACGAGAAAAAAAAGAAACCGCGTGGACTGGAAAACGAGACCCATATTGACTCACTCGTGTACAGGACGAGTAGTCATATATTATATTTAGTACGTGAAATACAATAAAAAAAAACATTTTGCGAGAAAATAATATTTTGTGATTATTTTTTGTTTCCTATCAGTTTTTAAGAATCTTAAAAAATAAAAAAAAAAGTGACATATAGATCCATAGAAACGAAAGAGCTGAAAAGATATTGACTCGAGCCACGTAGCAGAAAATCTTTCCTCGACAGAATCTATAGAAATCATTTATACGTCTATCCTTCCTCGATTCTTTTAATAAATCCAAAGAAGAATCTGCAATTATATCGGTCCGGAGCTGATATCTCGGCTTCAGTAGATTTCCCTGTGTCTTTTCTATAAATGAGAGGGTTGTGTCTTCTCACCGACACATGTTTTGAGGAGGTTACATTTAGAGGATCGCCCACGCGGGAGTTTGTTCAATAAGGTCAATCAGCTCTGTGCCATGCGTGATACACGCTTAGGCGATCATGTATCTTTCGATACATGACTGACGAGGCAAGATTCTTTTTTTCGCGCATTTGCCATTTCTTTCTGCGATAGACCAGTTGCCATCCAAGTCTATAGAACCGGGTCTGTCCTGATATTTACCCATAGCTGAGGGGAGAAGAAGAGGATTCATACCTTTTCCCAAGGGTATTAGCACATAAGTGAATGTAATGGATTCAACTGGAATTTGAACTCGGCTCTCCGATTCCTCAATCTGTGCTTCCTAGTCAGTTATGTGCCATGCGTGATACACACTTACTATCTTTCGATACATGACTGACGAGGCAGATTTTTTTCACGCATTTGCCATTTCTTTCTGCAGTAGACCCGTTGCCATACAAGGCTATAGAATCCGGTCTGTTCTGCTATTTACCCATAAGTGGGGTATAAGAAGAGGATTCATACCTTTTCCCAGGGGTATTATCACGTAAGTGAATGTAATGGATTCGACTGGAATTCGAACTCGGCTCTCCGATTCCTCAATCCGAGACGCTATCCATTACTCCACCGTAACCATTTTTACTAGAGCTCATATTACAATTTGGTGTTATTATTGTTTTGTTTTTCTAGTAATTGTCAAGCAAACCCAGTCTTGGTAACCATTATTTCACACTAACACTTTTCTCTGTGGGGCACTCAGTGAGGATCACAATCAATATTCAGTTGGAATGGACAACCAGACACGGGTTTGATAACCACATCGACTAACACTTTACGGTATAAGGCACCCAGTGAAGACTAAAATCAATATTCAGTAGTAATAAACGTGTGACCTGGCCTTGCTAGCCATTATCCCACACCCCAGCGGACTTCAAGACGTCGAGGCTACAGCTGTAGAATCTCCATTGTGTAGTTACCGATCTAGTGTGGTAATAACTGTTTTAATGTGCTTGTTAACTATCGTACTGCAGAGGGCACCTTTTGTTCTCATAAACGAGCCTCGATAGAGATCTTTTTATTAGTTCGTAATTCGTCTTGTGTTTGTCTTCGTTTTTTTTTTTTCCTTTTCTTTCCGCTTTCTATTTCCCGCTAGTAATACCTTTGACGATTGTATCGTCTCTCCCCGGTTTATCGGGTTTCCGCTGTACTGTTTTTTTTTTTGTTTGTTTGTTTTTTTTTTAATTGCGAGATTTCTCATTCAGTGCTTCAGATGATGACTGCTGATAGGTTCACTGAGTCCGCTTTTCACATCGCAGCGAGTAGTCTGATGCAAATCTTGATAGTTAAATAATCTTCAAATAAGAAAACAAAACCAAAGAAAGTAAAACAGCTTCCTTATCTCTAAAACCCGTTACAATTCAAAGTCGAAAACATTGCGTGTTTTAGTCACAATTATACCTCCTTAGCGAAAGCCTCGTTCTCATTTGACGTCTTCGTATTGGTGGTAAAAGAATCTGAGATTTATTTTAGTCGTTCATTGCAAATCAAAACATGGTCAGCCTTGCCGCCTTGCTGAAGATCTCATTAAGAACTACAAAGGAGAGGAATTTGTGGAGAGCCATTATCGTTCACGTCCTGAAGGGACCTGGCAGATAGAAGAAGACTCAAGATTTTACTAAGAGTTGCAAAGAACAGGAAATTGTGGAGGGCTATGATCGTTCACGTCCTGAAGGGACCCGGCAGATAGAAGAAGACTTAAGATTTTATTAAGAGCTACAAAGAATAGGAAATTGTGGAGGGCTATGATCGTTCACGTACTGAAGGGACAAGGCAGATAGAAGAAGACTTAAGATTTTATTAAGAGCTACAAAGGACAGGAAATTGTGGAGGGCCATGAATGCTCACGTCTTGAATGAACGCGACATATAGAAGAAGACTCAAGATTTTATTAAAAGTTGCAAAGAACAGGAAATTGTGGAGGCCCATGATCGTTCACGTCTTGACAGGACGCGGCAGATGGAAATTTGAAGATTTTATTAAGAGCTACAAAGGACAGGAAATTGTGGAAGGCCATGATTGCTCACGTCTTGAAGGAACGCAGCAGATAGAAGAAGACTCAAGATTTGTTTAAGAGCTGCAAAGGACAGGAAATTGTGGGGGGCTATGATCACTCACAGTTCTGAGAGAACCCTGCAGATTAAGAAGACAAGATTTTATTTAGAGCAACAATATTCATAGCTTTTTTAAATGGTTAGATTGTAATCCTTTTTATTTTCAGTCTATCGGGAAATATTTATAAATTTAGCCCAGGGTTTCCCAACCTTGGCGATATTGCCAATCGGTGATTGATTTCAAATGTTGGGTGGGAGCAATTTGAAATTTTATAAGATTTCGTGCATTAAAAATGTATTTCAGCATACAGAATCCGAAAACAATATTCAAATCAGATATACAAAAAACCTTTAAAAAACAAAAAGGCCAAATGAGGAAAATTGTGTCATATTCGTGGCAAACATATAAATATCCCCGCAAACAACGGATATTTTGTTAATTTTTTTAAAACTTCTGAGAAGGCTCAATAACATTTAAATAGTTTTGTATCTTCTTCTATCTGCCGGCTCCCTTCAGGACGAGAGCGATCGTGGCTCTCCACAATTTCCTGTTATTTGTAGCGTTTAATAAAATCTTGAGTCTCGTCTATCTTCCGGGTGCCATTCAGGACGTGAGCATTCATGTCTTTCCACAATTTCTTGTCCAACTCCTAATAAAATCTTGAGTCTTTTTTTAATCTGCCGGTTCCCTTCAGGTCATAAGAAATCATGGCTCTCCACAATTTCCTCCCCTTTGTAGCACTTAATAAAATCTTGAGTCTTCTTTTATATGCCAGGTCTCTACAGGACCAAAAAATATATTCGCTGATGTTTTATTAGTTACTAGTGTAAATTGTTTTTTTAATTCTATATTTATAAACAAAAATCGTTTTATTCTTTTTGTCAACTTTTACAACGCTAACCCTTGCTTTAAAACAAACTTTGACCATAAAACAAAATTATATATATATATATATATATAT
>CAHIKZ030004539.1:587500-605000 GCA_903632075.3 Acanthosepion pharaonis
CGTAACTTACACAAGCGAATTTTTCGCTATCAAGGCAAGAAAACTCAATCTGCCCTACAATTTAAACTCATTTTTGACCGAAGAATTGTTCGTAACTTACACAAGCGTATTTTTCTCTCTCAAGGCAAGAAAACTCAATCTCCCCTACTATTTAAACTCATTTTTCGTCGAAGAATTATTCCTAGCTTAAACAAGATTATTTTTTCTTTTTCAAGGCAAGAAAACTCAATCTGCCCTACAATTTAATCTCGTTTTTGGCCGAAGAATTATTCGTAACTAACACAAGCGTATTTTTCTCTCTCAAGGCAAGAAAACTCAATCTGCGATACAATTTAAACTCATTTTTGGCCGAAGAATAATTCCTAGCTTACACAAGTGTATTTTTCTCTCTCAAGACAAGAAAACTCAATCTGCACTACTATTTAAACTCATTTTTCGTCGAAGAATTATTCCTAGCTTACACAAGAGTATTTTTTCTCTTTCAAGGCAAAGGCAACCTGGTCTGCCCTACTATTTAAACTCATATTTGGGGAAAAAACTTATTCCTAACTTACCTAAGATTATTTTACTCATTCAAGCCAATATAACTTGCACAAGCGTATTTTTCTCTTTCAAGGCAAAGGCAACCTGGTCTGCCCTACTATTTAAACTCATATTTGGCTGAAGAATTATTCCTAACTTAGACAAGAGTATTTTTCTCTTTCAAGGCAAAGGGAACCTGGTCTGCCCTACTATTTCGTCGAAGAATTATTCCGAGCTTACACAAGAGTATTTTTCTCCCTCAAGGCAAAGGGAAACTGATCTGCCCTACTATTTAAACTCATATTTGGGGAAAAAACTTATTCCTAACTTACCCCAGACTATTTTTACTCATTCCAGCTAATATAACCCGATCTGCCCGACTATTTAAACCCATATGTAACTTTTGAAACTTGAATAAAGCATGGAATAATAATAATACAACACAAAATGTACTTAAACAAAATGTATTGACACAAAAACGTGTACACAATATTTACAGATTGTTTGGTATATTCTTGGGAAGACCGTTCCTGTAGAATGGGTTGACATTAGTCGCAGTCGGGCAGAGTCTCTGGATTGCATCTCTTGTTACTTCCCCCGTCTTCCCGGTACCAACCATATTTATATGGTCGGTACTCCACTATGTAAATTAGGTGGATCGTACCACAACAGTAACCGAAGAATTATTCCTAACTCACCGAAGCGTATTTCTGCAAAAATGAATGTAAAAAACGTGGCCTGAATTCGAACTCGACATGCCGATTTCGCTTTCCGAATCGCAAACCGTTACACTCCGCGTATCTCCATACATCCGCCTCTTCTTAATAAGCCACATATCCAGACAACGGACACGCGTAAATTATATGCGCATGTACGCACGCATGCTTACAAGAGCGGGATTTATCGAGAGCGGTTCTGAGAACTTCCAGTCTTATATTTACCCACCCCACCCCGAGTTTAAAACGTGTGCTTCCTGGCAACGGACTTCTGTTAAAATCTTTACATTCTGTCACTGTCTGTGAAATTCTTTTGAAGAAGAGACTTCGTTAAGATCTCGTCTTCAATTAAAAACAAATTAGATGGAAAACGATTCTTCATCGTTTCGGTCCGCGAATTTCTCTAATTACAACGATACAGGAAGCTGGCAAACATATCCAAACGAAAAAAAAAATGAAGTCTGTTCATAGATTACGAGATCACTTGGTATTGACCGAGACACGAATCAACTGAAATTTCGTGATCAAAATAATAAATATAACGATACTCGTCCAAATCAGGTCCACACTTCTCTCGTCGCCTCTGAACAGAAGTCGATGTTCATAAATGCAGAAGTAGATGTTTACTCCTTGTTTCCTGTTCTGGATTCTGTTTTCGGTTCCTTCTAAATTCCGGTTCCTTCTATAGTGCGTCCCGAAAGCCTTGTAACCCACTACATAATATAATTTTCTGTTTCAGATGGCTGTCATGAAACTGATGATCTTCATACAGATCTTCTCGATTTGTGACAGCGTCAATAAAATTCATCCAGGCTTAGGATATTGCTGCCACATATACTCCTTGAGATCTTTGTCACGTCTTCAGTTACTTTCCTACCGCTGTAAGGTTGCCTACCTGTATCTCTATCTATAAAAGGCAGGATGTATGTGTGAGTGTGTGTGTGTGTGTGTGTGTGTGTGTGTGTAACGAATGCACGGCCGCAATTTTCGACGGATTTGCACCAAAATTTACATGCACATGCTCCAAGTTAGCGGGAAAAGCCAAGACCGACGTTGCATTTCCCAACTCCCATCGATAGTGGAAATAATCGATTTTTTCATGCTTCTACGGCAGTTTTCATGTAGTTTGCGGCCATTTTCTACTGTCCAGGGTGAGAGCCTATAGCTGGCTGCCACGAATAGGCAGGAAGATTCTATTGGCCAGCGTGAGAGCCAACAGCTTACTGACACGAATGTTAACTAGCATGCTAGCATGCAAAAAAAAATCGATAGCTGCATTCGTCACAAGTGGGGAAAAATTTAAATTTGCATGGCACTTTACTCCAATTAGTTCATTCGCTTGCTTAAACTCAATGTTGATTCTGATTCCGCAGAACTGGGTTGGGTGTGAAAAAGTATTTGTTGTTAACATTCTTTTTTTAATTCGGTTTTTCCAGTTACGAGTCCTTTTTTAAAGCTGATCGTTTTGTGTTCATTTTGTTTAGTTCTTTTTTCGTAACAGACTTAATGTTTAGTATAGAGCTTAGAAAAAATTC
Organism: Acanthosepion pharaonis; assembly: GCA_903632075.3. Taxonomy (NCBI): domain Eukaryota; kingdom Metazoa; phylum Mollusca; class Cephalopoda; order Sepiida; family Sepiidae; genus Acanthosepion; species Acanthosepion pharaonis. The sequence continues at coordinate 590,274 of CAHIKZ030004539.1, forward strand.
GCAGTGTGAGATAGGCAAGAAGTAAGGCATCGGCACGGCAAAGGGCACTCCTTCAAAGGCAAGGAAGGGCAAAAATATTTTAAGTCAAGTGATAGTGATTGCTGTATGAGTTGTACGATTTTTGAATCAAGCCCGGGCAACGCCGGGTCATGCTGCTAGTCTCTTCTATAAATACTTTCATGGCAATTGTTCGAATGAGCTCTTCGCTATAGTTTTTTTTAAATCATTAGTTTCTTTTTTCCAGTTAACTTAGCTAGGGTATGTATGCTCATTGGCCTCCTTTTATTTCTGTCCCTGTTTGTAAGTTTAATTCCCCATCCCCCCCCCCTCGCTAGGTGGTCAGTGATGTCAGTTCTCTGGTGGATGTGGGGCGCCTTTCGTTTCGGGTATGATTTTCGTATTTGTTGTTGTGTCTGAATGAGTGCATGTCAGTGTGAGTGCTTGGGATGAATGAATGTTTTATATTATTATAGTTCCGCATTAATTTCTTCCAATTAACTGATATTTCGGCCACATTTAAGGATTGGGGGTGGGTAATAACTAACATTATTTTGTTTAGTTTCTTGTAAATAGATTTGTATTCATACTGTGGTTAATTTTTAAATTGTTCTTTTATTCCCCTCCCCCCACAGACAATGAATTGTACATTTGGGGTTTAGTTAGGACTAAATAGAGACAATGAGGTATTATAGTGAATGTAGTAAGAAAGGTAACTAAGAATGTATTTTGGTGTAAGGAATATTGACGTATGTTTGGGTCAGTGTTTGTGGCTATCTAAGTTTAACGGCAGAAGAAGGCCGTCCTTCAACACCCACCCACCCCCTTTTTGTACTTGTGCCACATTTTCTGTATATATCAGAAATAAATATCGCTTTTCGCTATTCATTGGGGTTTAGATTTTTAAATTCTTATTTCATTCCGCTCCTCCACAGACAGTGAATTGTACATATGGGCTTTAGTTAGGACTTTCATAGAGACTATGAGGTATTATGGTGAATGTAGTAAGAAAGGTAAGTAAGAATGCATTGTTTTGGTGTAAGGAAAATTGTTTTATGTTTGGGTCAGTGTTTGTGGCTAGCTAAGTTTAACGTTAAGACAGAACAAGACCGTCCTTTTCCTCCATTCCCCATTTTGGCCTTCTGCCACATTTTCTGTACATAGCAGAAATAAATATCGCTCTTCCCTATGGCAGCTAGACATTTTTTTTTAAATTGGCGTCAAGATCTCATCAACTTACAGTTAAGCTGTCTAGATGTAGCCGTAAGTTCTATGCAAACAGTTCCTTCTCTAGCACTTCTCTCTTGTGAAACTCTTATCCGGTTCCATGCTTTTTAGCTAACTTTAATATCCAAAAATTTAAATCGGTATATACTATTCTCTTGATTTCTATTTTCTCTTCTCGCTTATTAGTAATGTCTCAGTTCCTAATTCTTGCACGGAATAAACTAAATCTATTACATATGTGTTGGTATTACTGTTATTTTCATTACTATTTAAACCAGACTTTCGGACACCTGTTTAATCAGAACGCCTCAACCGAAATTTAAATTTTATTTACTGTTTGTTTACTTTTTTTTCCTAAATATTATTAGCTATTTTTTCCTTCGTTGGTAGTAGATAGGTTTGCCTATGGCCCACTTCACCCTCAACCCCGGAAGAAGGGGTGTCAATTGTGGGATTGGGTTTCCGGTTCTGCCTAAATCAATTTCATTCTCTTTCACCTCCAGTAGCCCTCCACACCAAATTGCATCTCTGCGGCGTTATCGGTCGCTTTTGATTCATGACTGCCTCGGCAGTAGTTATTCCCGCAGTAGGTTGCCGTTTCTTTACGCAATAGACTGGTTTCCACCCAAGGCTATAGCATCTATTTTTATCCTCTTATCCATCCCATTCTCTATGGATGGAGAAATGGTGGATTCAGAGCAACCTCAATTGTGCATAATCGAATGCAACAAACTCGACTGGAATTCGAACACGGCTCTCCTATTTCTCATCACACCACCCGCACATTCTGCCTAAGTCCCGAAGAGACATGGCATTAAAAAAAAATAACACGCTAGTACTTTTTTCTGTTTTTTAATATATATATATATATATATCCTCATGATTTTTATAAGATGGTATGGTTATTTTATTATTAACATCCAGGAGATTACGAACCAAATCCAAAACCAGGCAGTTCGTTTAGAGAAACGGTATTTCTATTATTTAAGCAATAAAACCAGATCTTTACGAGCAATCTATTGTTTGCTTTCGAAGAATTCCGAGTCATGTAGCAATTTAATTCTCATTATTTATTAATAACCTTGCAGCACGAGGCGATGTAATCCGGCTGGAAGCAGACATTAATATCTACCACCCGCAGCATGAAGCGATCGCTGAATGTTTGATAAATTCCAACAAAGTCATTCGTCATTTCTATAAACAGGGCCATTATTATTTATTAAGAGAAATTGTGCAAGATAAAAATTGGCGCCACACGGCCTTAGACAACTGCACGAAGCAGAATTAAACAAATAATAAACAGTACCAAATCTTTCTTTTTTTTTCTAATCTTTTCGTCGCAAGATATGGAAAAAAGCCACTAACACGCAGGAGGTTACTGAGTGTGAAAGAATACATACATTTATAGAAACACACACACACACACACACATATATATATATATATATATGGGGGGTGCGTGTAAAATGCGTATGTAGAAAAAAATATATATATGCAATTTTTATATATATTATTTGTATATTACTAGCAGCATGACCCGGCGTTGCCCGTGATTGATTCAAAAACTCATATAGCAATCGCTATCACTTGACTTAAAATATTTTTGCCCTTCCTTGCCTTTTTTAAAGGAGTGCCCTTCGCCGTGCTGATGTTGCTACATGCCTTACTTTGCCTATCTCACACTGGGCGAATTTTTTCTAAGCTCTATACTAAACATTAAATCTGTTACGAAAAAAGAACTAAACAAAATGAACACAAAACGATCAGCTTTAAAAAAGGACTCGTAACTGGAAAAACCGAATGAAAAAAGAATGTTAACAACAAATACTTTTTCATACCCAACCCAGTTCTGCGGAATCAGAATCAACGTTGAGTTTAAGCAAGCGAATGAGCCAATTGGAGTAAAGTGCCATGCAGATTAAAATTTTTCCCACTTGTGACGAATGCAGCTATCGATTTTTTTTTGCATGCTAGCATGCTATTTAACATTCGTGTCAGTCAGATGTTGGCTCTCACGCTGGCCAATAGAATCTTCCTGCCTATTTATGGCAGCCAGCTATTGGCTCTCACTCTGGCTAGTAGAAAATCGCCGCAAACTACATGAAAACTGCCGTAGAACCATGAAAAAATCGATTATTTCCACTATCGATGGGAGTTGGGAAATGCAAAGTGTAGTGATCATCCTCGCCATCACACACACATACATACATACATACAGATCATGCAGCAAGCATTCGTTGCCTAATCTCCTCAAAACTAGCTTGCTGATTCCGACCAATCAAATCGCCTGTACGTGAGGAATAAGATTTCTCGCTCACAAGGCTGGGAGCCTGTCACATGAGACACAACCTTATATAAACAAAACACGAATAAGCCTCCCTCGTGTTCTCTTCATTCATCTTTTTAATTGCTGTCAAGATGTAGTCTTCAAGAGCTCCCGTCTGAACCGTGCGGTCGGACGTTAAAGAACATTGCCAACAACTCTTACCGACTTTTTCGCAAGTCGCCAGTAGAGCCCATCAAATTTCGCCTGTCAACACAATTCTATGACTTTACTCACAACATTTCAAACGCACACACAGACACAGAATTTTGTAATACATATATACATATCTCTCTGCGACTCAGCCAAGTTCAATCAATCAACCAGGTTAATTTCTCTGACACAACACACTTTCTGATCAATTGTATTCTTGTGTTATCTGTTCTAACAAACAGTCCTTTGTCCTAATATTGATTCATGGACATTTTTCTCTCACGAGAACTTTCTTTAGAACAATCAAATACAAATCAAAATACGGAAAGCAACTTCTTTTCCCTTAACCTATACATTGCACACAATAATTTTGTATATTTCATTCATGTATGTTATTTCAATATATACTTGTTGATTCACATTTGGAGTTTCGTTGTTGTCTTGAATCATTTATTATAGAAAATTTATACACATGCCAAAGAACACGCAGCCTCATAAAAATAGTGTTTTTTTAAACAGCATCATTGTCATATAATCATCACGTCATAATACTCATGATATTAAAAAGTATGATATACTTATCATAAAAAATATGTTTTGGGTATACACCCTTGTGCACATTGATTGCCTTTCTTTCACCGTACGGTCAGTTTTAGACCCACTGGAGTGACAGTGTGTAAATGATTTCTATTTTTTTTCTCAGATTAAGGCATTTGGAGTGGTGTGCAGTAATATGAATCTATTTTCAGGGCGTATGATGAAATTCGTTTGGCCTTGAAAAATATTGCGTCATCCGTGATTGTATCAGATTTTCATCACGCCTAAACACTATTGTCTCGACTGTCGATTAGTTTTTTTACGGTTATTGTCAAGCAATGGACGTTACTTCAAGGAAGCGTACAAAAATTGTAACGCTGGCAGGCCTTACCAATGAGCAAATCAAACTACTATAGATTGGCCCCCAAAACTCTCCATTTTTTAGATTTTAAATCCAATCGAGAATCTGTGGTCAATCGGAAAGGAACGACCTCGGGAAATGGCCATACGAATTATTATCATGTGTACTGGATCATGATTCATTGCGAAAATACGAAAATAAAAGTAAATAATAAAGTAATTATATAAGGGTATATATATATATATATATATATATATATATATATATATATATATATATATATATATTACGTATATATGGGTAAATAGCAGGACAGACAGTGTTCTATAGCCTTGGATGGCAACTGGTCTAGGAGAAGGACAACTCTGAATTAAAAACCTATGGAGGGTCGTTTGGGAACCTTGCGTCACGTAGGCACCAGGTCTCTGTATTCGGTCCTTCAAAAAGTGTGGGTGGTCCTGAACGAAACCTCACCACTATAATCAAATCTCATGTGGTGTTGTCAGGCTGTCGGTTTCCTGAGAACTGATCTGCTTGACCTCACACGTCGAACTCGACGGAGAGTCGACTATATATATATGTATATATATATATATATATATATATATATATATATATATATATATATATAATTAATAATTAATAGCTTTATTATTTTACATTGGGCACTATTATTTTTTTGTTTGGTTTCATTGGAAAAAATACGAAAAGTAAATAATAACGGAATTAATCGTTTTTTAATCAATTTGCACATGTGGATATATATATATATATATATATATATATATATATATATATATATATATGACGTATATTTCTTAATATATAATTAATAGCTTTATTACTTTGCACTGAGCACTGTTTTATTTACAACAAAGGATATATGTGTGCGTGTGTGTGCGTGAGAGTGCACACTTGCCTTTACATTTATATATACATTATATATTATAAATTAACTGATTTAAAATGTTTTTTCGCTACACAGTTCTAACCATGTTTCAAAAATGGAAGCTAAAATCTTCGAATTTAATTTTGTAATTAAATTAAAGACATTAGTTCCATTTCATCCTCAAGCGAATTTTTGAATTTTGTATATATATATATATATATATATATATATATATATATATATATATATATATATGTATATAAAAAGAAAGAACAGTAAGATATATAATCCGGTGTTCTTTATAGATATTTTTATTTTACATAAAATAGTGCTCAATGTAAATTTACAGAGCAATAATATTATAAATTAATTGATTTAAAATATTTTTCCGCTACACAGTTCTAACCATGTTTCAAAAATAGAAGCTAAAATCCCCGAATTTAATTTTGTAATTAAATTAAAGACATTAGTTCCATTTCATCCTCCAGCGAATTTTGGAGTCACTTTTAAAATTACTGGGTTTTAAAGACACAGCTAAAATCATAATTCATGTTTCCAAGGTTACAGATAAATCCACTTCCACTAGACAAGGGGTGTTTGTGTTCATTATATCTGTATTTTGATGTATCAGTTATTGCTACTTTTTTTTTTGGGGGGGGTTTAGGTTAGAATATTTTTTTTTTTTATATATATATATATATATATATATATATATATATATATATATATATATATATATATATATATATATATATATATATATATATATATATATAGAAGGTGACTTCTTGATGTTATCAGTCTGGAGAAGTCGGTCCTCGGTGGTCACAAGCCATCGTGACGAATGGTTTTGCTTGCTGGCTTTGTTTAGACTGTTGATCACCCTATATAAAGCACCCTCTCAGAGTTCCTGTAACTAAGATCCGTTCAGCATAGATGCTGTGTAAAGCACAGGTGGGCCCTGTGGGTGTTGAACAAATACAAATGTGCCTGAACAGACGTCTGTAGTGGGGATTAGATAGCCTCCCTAGTAGACTGATGTCCTCGGATACTAGTGGCCGCGTCGTTTATATATATAAATGAATTTGGATTCGAGAATAAAATAGCATTTACCCCCTAGGATTTTGAATCCGTCCTCCAGGAATAGCGAACTGACCAACAGTTCTGGTTCTGCTATTGCTGAACATTTAATAAATAGAAGGGATTGTGTGGAAAATTTGAGTGGTGACCGATTTATAATTTTATCTAGGTCCCACTCTACATTTCACCTCAAGATTCTAGAGTCCTTGTATATCAGATCCCGTGAGCCTTCCCTTTGTAAACAGAGGGGATGCTTGCTGGGTCTGAATATTATTGGACTCTAGTTTCTTGAAATTCATAATTTTTTTGTTTTTCCCCATTCGATTACATTCGTTAATTAAAAATGAATTTACAAGCTTTTTTAAATTCCCAGAATAAATAAACTTGATTAGTCCTGGGACGAAACCGGTTGCTTTTATTTTATTTTATTGTCTTTTTTTCTATCTATTTTAAAAATGAAAAACTTATTATAAATATATTGTATATTTAAGGATCTACTGGTTTTATTAAATTCTATGGAATTGACTTGGCGTTGAAAAACTATCGCCGGTCGCTTTGTATGGCAGCTCGGGGTGAGACTATTTCTTCTTTCGTGGAGGAGTACAAGATGGCAAAGGTGAGATTGCAGTCCATGCTGTGTGAATCTAGGGATGCTATAATCGGGAAAAATGTGGCGGAGGTGAAGACAGGAAGAAAGTGGAAAGTGTCAGACCTGATGTCAGCAGTGGAAGGGATTGTAAAGCAGGCAGAAGTCTAGGATGCTACAAGAAAGGTACGAGTTTAGACGGAGAGATTCTGGTCAGAGGCCAGTAGACAGAAGCAACGCAATTTACGGAAACAAAGGGTTCGGAAGCTCGAGAAGGAGGAACGTTTAGTGCGTACTGTCCAGCAGGCCCAGCAGGGTCGATGGCTTAACTGGGAGCGGATTGAGGGTGTTCAGATCAGTTGGTCTGATTGGTGGCGTGTCAGCGCAAGATATTTGAGGTTCCTCATACAGGCAGGATATGATGTGGCAGCATCATCGGCAAATTTGAAGAGATGGGGAGTGCAGGAGTCACCATCCTGCCGCTTGTATGGTGCTTATGGAAACCTGTCATGGGCCCTTACCTATAACTACAGAATGAACTCTTTCGAACATTATGTATACTACGGCTCTCAAGAGAGAGGGTGGAATCAAGCCGAGATTCTCGGCATGACGGTCAAACTCTCTGCCTCTGAGCAGAGAGAAACCCGGACGAGGCTCCGCCGAGGGGTAGAGCCTCGTTCGGGGAGATTGACCAACCCGATTCTGTTTTTACATTTTCTACGGTCCTAACCTGGACCATAACACTAAGTCACTTTAATATCTATCTATCTATCTATCTATCTATCTGTCATGGGTCCTTCCTTACCTATAACTACAGAATGAACTCTTCCTAACACTATGTATACTAGGCCTCTCAAGAGAGAGGGTCGAATCGAGTCGAGCCGATAGTAGTTCACTCCCAACCAGACTGACAGTCATACTAACACCTTCCACATCTTGTATTATTATTTCGTGTAATATACCTTCGTTAATTCTACTCTTGTGTTCGTCTTCTTCTTCCTTGGTCCTAACCTAGACAATAACACTAAGTCAATTTAATATCTATCTATCTATCCATCTATCTATCTATCTATCTGTCATGGGTCCTTACCTATAACTACAGAATGAACTCTTCCTAACACTATGTATACTACGCCTCTCAAGAGAGAGGGTCGAATCGAATCGAGCCGATAGTAGTTCACTCCCAACCAGACTGACAGTCATACTAACACCTTCCACATCTTGTATTATTATTTCGTGTAATATACCTTCGTTATTTCTACTCTTGTGTTCGTGTTGTTCTTCCTTGGTCCTGGGCCATAGCAAAACCTGATCCAGATACTCTCGTCCTGCCCGAAGTCGCTACAGAACGGCTGGTACACCTTCAGATATAACTTAGTTCTAGAGGTCGTGGCAGCAGCTACGAGAAGAGATAGTAACCCTTGACGGGCCTGCGAAGGATGGCCTTCCTGAAGCAAGGTTTGGCTGACACAAATCAGAAGACCAGGTCGGAGGACTCAAGGAAGCGGAGAGTGTTGGTTGATGCTAACACAGCCAGTGGAGGTTTTTGTGTCTGGACTGAGGCCAGATGTAGTGTTAATTGGTATCGAGAAGAAACATCTGTGGCTTGGCAAGCTGACAGCGACGCGGGAAGAAGGGATTGAAATTTGCTTCGGTATGAGGAACTGGTGGCTGAAGTCCGTGAGAGACGGATACGGCTGCACCCTGGTGCCGTTTGAGGTTGGCTCTAGGGGATCCCCTGCTGCTGCCTTAAAAGACATTCCACAAATGCGCTGGTTTCCAAAAGCCAAATAAGGTGATAAAGACTCATGGTGAAAAAGCGTTGGGAGACAATTCATGGATTAACCAGAAATTCCTGTCGAGTCCAATTAACATAGACTGGTTGCAACGTAACATAATCCATCTATTGCGGGCCTAACCTGTGTAGAGGTACTGAGGTTAATGGGCCGAAACTTTACTGAAACATGGTGCTCAGTTGAAGATTGCAACTGGTCTGGAGCACTTGATGTATGCATATATATATATATATATATATATATATATATATATATATATATATATATGCAAATATATAGAAAATAGGAAAGAACTCGTTAGGTAAATAATCCAAAGTTCTTTAGTATTTTGTTATTATTTTTAAAAAATAGTGCTCGATACAAAAGTAGAGCATAAATATAAGTATTTATTTAAAAATATGATTCAAACGCTATAAGAGTTCTCATGTTTCAAAACAAGAGCCGAAAACTTCAATATAATTATTTGAATTAAATTGAATTAAAGTAATTAATGATTTAATTTGAATTAAAGTGATTAATGATTTCATAATTATATTGAAGTTTCGGCCCTGTTTTGAAAACATGAGAACTTATGTCGCGTTGTAATCATTTAATAAATAATATATATATATATATATATATATATATATATATATATATATATATATATATATATATATAATGAATACAAATATTATCAAATATATATATATATATATATATATATATATATATATATATATATGCAAAATACTGTCTTGCCCCATGGTTTTTATGGAAATAATTATTGTCTCTTGAAATTCAGTATTAGAATTCCTAAAATCCAAACCTTAACGTCTGCAGCCAATTTAAAATACACAACTATCTGTGCCATTTTGTTTTGTTTTTTTTTTAGTTTTTTTTGTAGGGGTGTTCAAATTATTTTTTCTTTATTACTATAGAATATTTTTTTACATTTTTTTAATACGCCATTTTGTTGTTTTGACGTCTGCTTCCAGTTTAAAATACGCAACTCTCTCTGCCGTTTTTTGTTTTTGTTCTAATTATTTTTTTCTTTATTATTATAGAATTTTTTTTTTTTAAATGTTTAATACCCCGTTTTGTTGTTTTCTTGCTAAGTCACGTGAAATCGTTTCAATTTAAACTCTGTTTATGTTATTTACGCGCTCATACTGTCGAAAGTAATTAATACTTTTTGCAACTGTTCATTAGATTTGCGCCGCCAACGATGTATAAAAGACGATTTTCCTTGGCACGTCACCATAAATAAGCAATCTGGCACATACACGGCTTTTTAATATTTCATGAAACTCAATCACGACTGGAATAAACCAGGCAGTTGATTAACGTGATTATTTTGCGAAAATCTCCTCATGAAAACAAATATAACCCAATGCCACAACTATTTATAACCTAAGAGGTTAAAACCATACAAAAAAAAAAAAAATGAAAGGAGCCCATAAAGTGAATTATATCTAATGATAGCCGAAGGCCGAGGGAAGAAACATTTAACATTGGTGTAAATTTTCTTCTGTATTTTCTGTGTTCGTCTGCACTGTTGGCTGTGGCATCAGAATACGCCGACTGCACTTCTGCAGGGGGTTAAGAGCCCCCACCACGCGCCAACCTGGTTTGGTTGGGTTGGGTTTATTTTGTTTTACGGCATATCACCCTCAGTGGGTTATTTAATGCCGACATCATTTTTAGGATATATGTTGAAACATGGTGCTCAGCTGAAGATTGCATACTTATAGTTAGTACTATTGCGGTCGTAAAACAAAATAAACCAAACCAATCTAAACCATAACCAAATCTCTGTTCTTGTGTGTCCATGCAGCTACGCGCCCACCTCTGCGGATGTGTGTTCGCTCGCTTGCGCCTGTTTCTACGGATGTGCGTACGTGAAGGGGAGTTGTGATCATTTTATATATATATATATATATATATATATATATATATATATATATATATATATCATAATTTATCCGCAATTTCTCCGTAACATATCTTTAGGTTTGTCACACCGCCTTCTGCTGATGCATGCTTATAGTTATGCTATTGTGATCGTGTGATCCAAGTTTGAGGTTGATTGTGACAGTTTTATTTCTGCCGTTACAGTGCGAACATGGCCGCTCTGCTAACAGTGTGCACCAAGGAGGAACAAAGAGTAGTGACCCGAATATGTAGACAATATGATACTCCATCGATTATAACTCGCCAGTTCTCAAATGCTATCTCCCTAGCTTCTCGTTAGTAGTAGAACTTAATAAGTGTTCTGCATCTTCTTCGTGCGTCAGGCATGTCCGCTCACTTCTCGATCCACACATACACACTTACACGCGGTAGCACAATGTCGGTGTATTGCTTTGAAATCCTCGGATGGATTTCAGTCCTTGACACACCTTCCGACCAGAGAAATCGAATCACTGCTGTTTGTTTCTGCTTGGTGCACACTGCGAGCGGAGCGGCCATGTTTACACTGTAACAGCAGCAAGAAAAGTGGCAGGGTAAAGTTCAAACTTCGATCAGGTCACCACTGTAGTCGCAGCTATAAGCACGCATGTGCAGAAGGCAATGGGATAAACGTAAAGGTATGTTGAACGTTCCGGATAATTCTTAACTTACCCTCGTATTTTACCCGTAGAAAAACATGACTGGAAGAAAGCGATCTAAAAACAACAATGGAAAAGAGAGGTAACAGAGCCTAAACGAAATAGCTCCAGTTTGTCTAACTTAGGAAACTTAGCATTGCAGCCAAAGTATTCGAAAATGCTGCCAATAAAATGAAAAATACCTAAAAACAAATCGAATATAGCATTAAAAGTTATATTATTTATTCCTCATGTAACTAAATGAATAATTGCAAACATTTTTTCTGTGTTTCCTATAATAAATTCTTAATAAATATTATTAGTGTCATCATTTTACTTAAGTGTAATGTAGTCCTATATTTACAAATCCTTACGGGTAACCATGAAAAGAAATGTTGATCAAAACTGCCTAAAACCTTCAAGCGCGAATTGCTGCAAAATTATTAAATGTTGAATAAACCCTTTCTCCATAGTTCCAGTTTGTTCAACTTGGGAAACTTAGCATTTCAGCCAACGTATTCTAAAATGCTTCCAAGAACAAAGAAGAAAGTGAAGAATATCAAACAATAAATCGAATATAGCATTAAAATTTATATTATCTTTATTTATTTGTTATGTAACTAAATACATAATTTTCAAAAATATTTCCGTAAAACTTGATATTTCCTGTAATAAATTCTTAATAAATATTATTATTGTTATTATTTTACTTAAGTGTAAGGTAGTCCAAACTTTACAATGGAAAGAAACGTTGATCGAAACTGCCTAAAAACTTTAAACGCGTATTACCGAAAAAATTATGAAATGTTGAATAAGCCCAAACTACGCCGAACGTTTCATATGGGCAACGACAGAGTTCTAGAAAGAATGGAAGCAAAAAGGAAAATTGTAGCAAGAGACAGCTGAAATGTCGCAGACATATAATGAGGAAAAAGGGCTTGGAAAATCTGATACTCACAGGACAGATTGAAAGGGCAGAGGGAAATGAGTTTGAGTAAATGGATGACGGGAAAAAACTTGGGGTAAAATAACAAAAAAAAGAAAAAGTTTATTAAGAGCTACAAAGGATAGGAAATTTTGGAGAGCCATGCTCGACTACTGATTGAGAGAAGAAGAAGAAGAAGAAGAAGAAGAAGAAGAAGAAGAAGAAGAAGAAGAAGAATCGTCTGAAGAGGGAGAAGAAGAAAAAAGAAGAAAAAGAATTGTCAGAATAAAAAGAAAAAGAAGAAAACGAAACGTCTTACGAAGAAGAAGAAGAACAAGAAGAATAAGGAGTAGGAGTAGAAGGTTCGTCTGAAGAAGAAGAACAAGAAGAAAAAGAAGAAGAAGAAAAGGAGGAGGAGGAGGAAAAAGAATGATAAGAAGAATCGTCTGAAGAGGGAGAAGAAGAAAAAAAAGGAAGAAAAAGAATTGTCACAAGAAGAAGAAGAAGAAAAAGAATCGTCTGACGAAGAAGAAGAAGAACAAGGAGTAGGAGGAGGAGGTTCGTCTGAAAAAGAAGAAGAAGAAGAAAAAAGAAGACGAATCGTCTGAAGAGGGAGAAGAAGAAGAAAAAAGAAGAAAACGAATCGTCTTAAAGAAGAAGAAGAAGAAGAACAACAACAACAACAAGGAGTAGGAGGCTTGTCTGAAGAAGAAGAAGAAGAAGAAGAAGAAGAAGAAGAAGAAGAAGAAGAAGAATCGTCTGGTAATGAAGGAGAAGAAGAAAGAAAAACGTCAGAAGAAGAAGAAAAAGAGTAGGAGTATTAGCAGGAGGCTCGTCTGAATAATAATAATAATAATAATAGCAATTGTTTTCCCTTTTAACACACTATATATATATATATATATATATATATATATATATATATATATATATATATATATATATATGGGCACCTTGATGCGTTGTAATGTTTAGTAAGCATATCTCTAACAACAATTACGACTTAGCGGTGAGTTGGTTCCTCGCTGTGTGCCTTACTTTCGGCCTAATTTGACAGTGTTTTTTTTTTCTTACAATACTGCATGCGAATGTGCAACTGACGATCTGAGTTCAAGTTCTAGTCTAGTCTTTTGCGTTAACTTTCAGTCGCACGTACTTGAAGGTAAATTATATCTCCTCTCCCTAACTATGGGATAAATAACAGGGCAGATTTGCAAAGTGTCAAAGAGAAGACAAAAGTAAATCGTAAACCGCGAAGATGGCAACGCGTAACCGTTTTCCCAAGTGGACCTAGTAGTTACAAAGATATTATATAAACGGAAGCTGTGGAGAGCCATGTTCGCCTAGCTCATGCTGGGACATAGCGTTTTTCATAGTGCATATCTGGAATCTTCTTACACAGGTTATCCTTTTTTCATTCATTCTTTACTTGCGTATTTATTTATTCTTTGGTGGATATTTTTTTTTTTCCCATTTTTTTTTTTTTAAGTAATAAACATGTGAGCTACAAATCAACTCCATCTACAAGAAATTTGGCGCATGCGCGGACCTGGTTGGCGGGAATCGAAAACTGGAACAGTTCAGTTAACAGGCATAAGTTGATGCCATTTTGGCCTGCAGCAGAAGCGGAACGCAAAATGTAAGAAATAAAAAAAAAACATTAAAAAAAAAAACCCCGAAAATATCAGAAAAATCAACAAGATGCATGGATAGAAGTAATTCAATTAATATGGATGTTGCAATTTTATAGCGCTGTTGGGGTAGTATTTCATTTTTTTCCGTACCCCATCCCCAGAAACACACACATAAAATAGATATAAAAATATTATTATATTATCCGAACGATCTATCTATCTATATCAATATATATCAAATATGTGGTGCAGTTCAATTTATATTACAATGAATCATTCATACAAAAAATAAATTCGCAAAGTTAATGATATAAAATGGCGAAATCCTTTCGTTGACAAAATTTTAAAAGTGCATTAACTTACTAATCATTCGATGAATGTCATGATCCTTGTTTTTTAAAATTATAAGCTGTATAAGGTCTTTAGTAAATACGCAAGTACTTTCGACTGTATATTCAATCATCGTCAGGCATGGAAATTATTTTGTTTTTGGTAAAATTTATTTTATATCATTAACTTTACTAATTTACTTTTTGTATGAATGATTCATTGTAATATAAATTGAACTGCACCACATATTTGATTTAAAAAGAACTGATCCGACGTTCAAATTTTCGGGATAACAACTGAGATATTGCTCTATTTATTG
>CAHIKZ030004539.1:607500-715000 GCA_903632075.3 Acanthosepion pharaonis
AAAAGAAAGTAATCGATAGATAGATAGATAGATAGATAGATAGATAGATAGATAGATAGATAGATAATCAATAGATTGAGATAGATAGATAGTTAGATATGAACAGACTACGATAGATTTATATGACCCGACAGACATAGATAGATGTATAGATATTGATGAGAATGCGATATAGATAGATAGATAGATAGATAGATAGATAGATAGATAGATAGATAGATATAAACAGATTGAGATACATATGAACATACTGTTAAAGATGCATATATATTTACATATATATATTTACATATTTATATTTTTACATATATATATATATATACATACATATATATATATATATATATATAGATAGATAGATAGATAGATAGATAGATAGATAGATAGATAGATAGATAGATAGATTCATCTTTCATGTATATATATATATGCACGTATAATATTTCCTCTCTGCAGTTTTCCGTAACGTCACTCTTGTCTTTTCTGGTGGTAAGAAGAAAACAGCAAATCAATACCACTTTTTGTCCAGAACAAAAAAAATCAATTGCCTAAATACAAGATTGGTACACACTTATGTGTCCGTGTGCGTACACAGAACTCTGTAGCTATCTGGTTTGCGCATACATTGTACATGCATGTTAGGGGAGGGGGGCAAATAAACGTCCAAAAAAAGTGGAGCCGAATTAAAGATGGCTTTCCAGTTTAAAAAGCAGGGTTTAAAATGAACGACTAAAGTCAAAACGACGCGTCAAAAGCTGAAGAAAGTAAAAGAAAATGGGGTACCAATGACGCAGACCTTGAAGAAGTGTGCGGCCTATTACCGGGGTAGGGTTTGCAAATCAATACGCTTTGCAAAGCGCAGCTGCAAATCAGCGCATGCGCAAAAAAAATAAAAATGGCGTTCTTTGCTGATTAGTTTAGCAGTTGATTATGTTTCGTTCTTCGTAAAATAGAAAATCTTCTTGAATTCACAAATTTCTGGCATAGTTTTTTGGGGTTTTTTTACCGTTATTTTATTTTATTTACTGGTTTCTTATTTCTTTTAACATTTATTTGCCTGTTTTGCTGTTCAATAGTAATTCTATTTCGCCATTATTTGTTCCGGTTGCGTTCTTCTATATTCCGCGTCTCTTCGGGTCTACGCTGTTATTTATCCCATAGTAAGGGAGAGAGGAGATATTCTCACTGATACCAAAGAATGTCTTTTTTCCCCTCTCTCTGCCAAGTTAAAACAGAATCATTCATAATTTTTTATGCATTGGCAAGAAACGTGAAGCATTTTTTTTTCTTTCTTTCTTTCTTTCTTTCTTTCTTTCTTTCTTTCTTTCTTTCTTTCGTTCGTTCGTTTGTTCTTTCCTTCTTCCTTTTTTTCATTCATTTTTCCCACTGAAACCAATTAGTGTCTTTCCCCCTCTTTCTAGTCGGTCAAAATGTAAAAGTCCATTATTTTTTATGGAATGGCAGAAAACGTTAAACATTGCTATATTTCCTTCCTTCCTGTCTTTCTTCCTTTCTTTCTTTCTTTCTTTTTTCATTCATTTCCCCACTGAAAGCAATTATTGTCTTTTCCCCTCTTTCTATTCGGTCAAAATGGAATAGTCCATTATTTTTTATGTATTGGCAGGAACCGTTTAAGATTTCTATATTTCCTTCTTTTTTTTTTTTCTTCCTTTCTTTCTTTCGTTCTTTATTTATTCTTTCTTTCTTTCTTTCTTTCTTTCTTTCATTTTTCCCACTGAAACCAATTAGTGTCTTTTCCCCTCTTTCTACTCGTTGAAAACGTAAAAGTCCATTATTTTTTTTTATGTATTGGTTAAACATTTCTATATTTCCTTCCTTCCTTCCTTCCTTCCTTCCTTCCTTCCTTCCTTCCTTCCTTCCTTCCTCCATTCCATCCCTTCCTCGCTCCTTCGTCCTTCATCCTTCCTTCCGCCTTTTCTTTCCTTCCTTCATTCCTTCCTTCCTCCTCCCGCCCTTCCTTCCTTCCTTCTTCCTCCAACTCTCCCTCTCTTCCTTCATTCCTTCCTTCCTCCCTCCCTTCCTTACTTCCTTCCTTCGACCTTCTTCCTTCCTTCGTCCTTTTTTCCTTCCTCCAACTCTCCCTCCCTTCCTCCATCCCTTCCTTCCTCCATCCCTTCCTTCCTCCCTCCCTTCCTTCCTCTCCATCCCTTCCTTCCTTCGTTCTTCGTTCCTTCCTTCCTTCCTTCCTTCCTTCCTTCCTCCCTCCCTTCCTTCCCCTTCCTTCCCTTCTTTCCTTCCTTCCTTCGACCTTCTTCCTTCCTTCGTCCTTTTTTCCTTCCCCTTCCTTCCTTCCATCCCTTCCTTCTTTCCATCCCTTCCTTCCTTCCTTCCTTCCTCCATCCTTCCTTCCTTTTTCTTCTTTCCTTCCTTCCTTCCTCCCTCCTCCTTCCTTCGTCCATCCTTCCTTCCTTCTTTCCTCCCTTCCTTCTTTCCTTCTTTCCTTCCTTCCTTCCTCCCTCCTTTCTTTCCTTCCTTCGTCCTTCCTCCGTCCATCCTCTTCCTCCTTTCCTTCCTTCTTCCCTTCTTTCCTTCCTCCTTATCCCCTTTTCGTCCTTCCTTCCGTCCTTCCTTTTCTTTCTTTCCTTCTTTCACTGAAACCTGAAACCAAGGTCCATCTTTTCCCCTCTTTCTACGCGACCAAAACGAAATAATCCATTATTTATGCGGTATTCGCTGCAAACATTAAACTTTTTTTCTTTCTTTTCTTCCTTTCCTTTCGTCCTTGCTTTCTTTCTTTCTTTCTTTTCTTTTCTTTTCTTTCTTTCTTCCTTTCATTTTTTCTTTCTTTCTTCTTTTCTTTTCTTTTCTTTTCTTTCTTTCATTTTTTCTTTCTTTCTTCCTTTCTTTTCTTTCTTTCTTTCTTTTTTTCTTTCTTTCTTTCTTTCTTTCTTTCTTTTCTTTTCTTTCTTTCTTGCTTTCATTTTTTCTTTCTTCCTTTCTCTTCTTTTCTTTTCTTTCTTTCAATTTTTCTTTCTTCCTTTCTTTTCTTTTCTGTTCTTTTCTTTCTTTCATTTTTTCTTTCTTTCTTCCTTTCTTTTCTTTCTTTCTTTTTTCTTTCTTTCTTTCTTTTCTTTTCTTTCTTTCTTGCTTTCATTTTTTCTTTCTTTCTTCCTTTCTCTTCTTTTCTTTTCTTTCTTTCTTTCTTTTTATTTTCCCACTGAAACAAAGAAGTCTATTATTTATGCGGTATTGGCAGGAAACGTTAGACATTTCTATTGGGTTGGTGCATAATTATCAGGCGTTTTTTAAACAACATTTATAATGAAAAAAAAAGAAACACAACAATTCAACAATAACATTTTTAAATGATTATCGACACGTCATTTTTATAACCTGAAAAGAAAATAATATTTTTTTATTAAAAAAACTAAACAAAACTGCAATTTTTATTAACAAATAACTCGCCTACAAAAACGCCTGATAATTATGCACCAACCCAATATATTTCTTGCTTTTATTGAAACAAATTAGCGAATTTATTTCCTTTTTTCAACAAGATCAAAATGGAAAAGTTCATTAGTTCGGAGGTACTTGCATGGCTTAACTTTCGTTCGGAAATTGTTTAATTGTGCAGATTTGTGCTAGATTCAACTGAAAATGATATACTTCTCTCTCTCTCTCCCCTCTCTCCCTCCCCTCACCTCTCTCCTCTCAATTAGAAAATCCAACTCAATTCATATGACGTTTGGCATGTGAGACATTTAAACATTTTGCGGGAAAGGTTAAGCTGTTAAACGATTTGGACAATTTTGCTGTTACACCCACTAATGTTATTCTACTTTCACAATTGAATGCATGGTAGATGACACTCAGCTTTTGGGCATATAAATGATGGCGTGCATATAATTATTAGGATATGTGTATGTTGTATTTTTATACAATTTAGATTTTCATTTCTAAGGTACACCGGTTGAAAAAAAAAAGCTTTTTTTTTTCTTTTTTTTTTCCAGGTTTTTAGATAAGACGTTTAGCCATCTTGATACCATTTGTCGTAAGGATTACTGAAAAACACTTTGAATTGTTCAGCTCAAAAAGAAGTGGTCAAAATTGTTTTTCTGTCAGCACCACTGTCTTCCCAAATGAGCAATAGTGAGAGGAAAAAGATCATTCAGTAATGGTACCAACACTCATACTCTGGCTTCCATCTTCAAAGCTCATTCAAGAACCATCAAGAGAACGGTAAATAAGTTTTAAAAAGAGGAAACAGTAGAGGGGAAAACTGGATCAGGAGGTCACAACAGGAAGAGGGATCATTATTTCAACTTTGAGCTAAAGAGATCATTTAGAAAAGATCCAACTCAATCCATAAGACGTTTGGCATGTGAAAGAGGAGTTTCAGCTATGACAGCCCAAAGAGCAGTGAATAAAAACTTGAAAATGAAATCTTACGTGAAACCTGTGAGGCATCTTGTTACTCCAGAACAGAAAGAAGGTTAGAGAGGGTGAAGATCATTTTAAAAGGGTGAATATATATTTATATATATATATATAATATATATATATATATATATTACCGGGTGTAGCAGCAAAATTGTCCAAATCATGTAACAGCATAATTGTCCATCTCACAAAATGTTTAATATATAAAACACCACTAAACTTATTGAGTTTCTTTTTCGAGCTTTTCAGATAAGACGTTTAGCCATCTTGACACCATTTGTTGTAAGAATCGGTGAAAAGTCCTTTGAGTTATTCAGCTAGAAAAAAAAAACAGGTTAAAATCGTTTTGTGTCATCACCACTGTCTTCCCAAGTAAGCAATGGTGAGAGGAAAAAGATCATTCAGGCCTTCAGTAATGGTACCAACATTCATACTCTGGCTTCCATTTTCAAAGTCCATTCAAGAACCATCAAGAGAATGGTGAATAAGTTTTAAAAAGAGGGAACAGTAGAAAGGAAAACTGGATCAGGAGGTCACAACGGGAAGAGAAATCATTATTTTAACTTAGGGCTAAAGAGATCAATTAGAAAAGATCCAACTCAATCCATAAGACGTTTGGCAAGTGAGAGAGGAGTTTCAGCTATGACAAAAAAAAAGACTTGAAAATGAAATCGTACAAATTGTGAGGCACTTCTTTCTCCAGGACAGAAAGTTACAAAGTTAGAGAGGGGGTTTCAGCTATAACAGTCCAAAGAGCAGTGAAAAAAACCCCCAAAAAACTTGAAACTAAAATCCTGCTTGAAACCTGTTAGGGACCTTGTTACTTCAGGACAGAAATTTAGATTAGATAGGGCGAAGACAATCATGAATAAGTTGGAAAATGATCCTGATATATATATATATATATATATATATATATATATATATATATGGACTTTATTTCAATCCTTCATGAGCTTCTGATCCTTAGCTACGATTGATTAATGATGAACACGTCATTTTCGTTTATGATCGATTTCATCACGATTCTTCTGTTAAGCTGAAAGAGTAATTATACATTGTTATTGCTCAAAGTAGAGTGCAATGACGTTATAAAAACCTCGGAGAATTCCTGTAAGATATCTTTAATCATTTCTAAGATACACCGGTTCGGTTGAAAGTTTAATCTAACAATTTGGACAATTTTGCTGTTACAGGACTTGGACAATTTTTGCTGTTACACGCGGTGTTATCATATTTTTATTACTTGAAAGCTAGCAAAGAAAATTAAATTTCGACATTAAACGACCCATAAGTCATTGAAACAACGAAATCAATAAAATCTTAACTGTTTTTTTTTGTTTTGTTTTTTTTTAATTTTCTTTCTTATTCTTTTACACTCAGTAACCTCTTGTGCCTTAGGTCTACATTCGCTTGCTCGGTGTAAAATGATTGAAAAAAAATGCATAAACAAATTATAACTCTTTTTTTTTTACGGGGTAAAACGTTGGTCGTTTCGTGAACTATCTAATCCTGAAAAGGGAGATTCTCTGTAACCACGTAAACCTTGAACAGCACCCCGGTTTGCGAAACTGTATTAGCAATTGATGAGAACGGTGTTCTATCACATAAGGATACGCGCTTTTCACGTATTGTATAAGCAAGTAAGGCGGGGGAAAACATTAATGATATGTTTTATACTCGAAATGGAAGACATTTGATTGAATGTACGTCCAATCGCTCTCTCATGTTGATAAATAAATAAAGAATATCGATTCCTAGTCCAAAAACATACAAAGCTCAATCGATACGAATCAAGTGCATGCGATCGATTTTCGAACAAAAAAAAAACATGATCTAAGTCAAATAGAGACCAAGAGAACGATCATAGCGCTTTCTAAGTTTAAGCCGAAAATACAAATCGATACCGATCAATATATTTATCTCTTCGAAAAGAATTGGTGATTATTATTACTTTACGTTTCCGCTTAAACTTTTTTTTCATCTTTTTTACATCTTTTTTACATCTTTTTGAGATCTTTTTTACATCTTCTTTACATCTTTTTTACATCTTTTTACACTTTTTTTTTTCTTTTTTTTTGTGCAAAACTCGTCTCTTTTCTTGCTCGTGCCTTAATTACGGTAAGACTGTCAAATGCTGAAAATCGTACTTGAACGAAGTACTTCAATGATGGCGAACTTTTTAAGAAGTGGCCAGCACGAGCGAGTCCAATTAATTAAAGCCGTCTAATTAATTCACGAATCAAGCCGATCAATTATCGATCCCGGAAAAACTTTCGCAAATTTTTCTAGATTTAAACATTTCAAAGCGCAAGTGCGTTTAATGTCGTACCAATACGCAATCATAAATATTTATATAAATTTATGGCCCGTAGCTATGGGTTAAATAGCAAGACGGACTAGGGATTATAGCCGTGTTTGGTAACCCTAGACGGAAGGAAAATCTATGAATTCAAAATCGTATGTAGTCCTGATGAAGCTGACTCGACAGAGCAGGGATAATTAATCACAGTGCCGTGGCACACCGGTTGTTCCACACGGTTCTCTTAACCGTAGAACACTAACTCTGGGTACCCATAGTACCCAGCGCAAATTTTCCTATTTTTAATTACAATTTTCAGTACCTGATTTTCTTACCTAAATAATGTTTTTAAATTCTTATTAATGTTAACTCAAAGTACAAAGTTTGAAGTGCCCGGATTTGCACCAAAATTTACATGCACATGCTCCAAGTTAGCGGGAAGGCCAACACCGACTTTGCATTTCCCAACTCCCATCGATAGTGGAAATAATCTATTTTTTTCATGCTTCTACGGCAGTTTTCTACGGCAGCCATTTTCTACTGTCCAGGGTGAGAGCCTATAGCTGGCTGCCACGAATAGGCAGGAAGATTCTATTGGCCAGCATGAGAGCCAACAGCTGACTGACACAAATGTTAACTAGCAGGCAAAACAAATCGATAGCTGCATTCGTCACAAGTGGGAAAAATTTAAATCTGCATGGTACTTTACTCTAATTGGCTCATTCGCTTGTTTAAACTCAACGTTGATTCTGATTCCGCAGAACTGGGTTGGGTGTGAAAAATTATTTGTTGTTAACATTCTTTTTTCATTCGGTTTTTCTAGTTACGAGTCCTTTTTTTTAAAGCTGATCGTTTTGTGTTCATTTTGTTTAGTTTTTTTTTCGTAATAGATTTAATTGGACAGTTGAGTTAAAGGGAAATCCGGAAGAGGCATGGCACTTGGAACTAGAATGATCTACCCCGGTGGGCGAAATAAAGTGTTCGATTCGAAATTCCAATCACCGGAAGAAAAGAAAACGTCACCAAGGACACATGGCCCAGTGGATAATAGCTTTAGTGGAAATAATCCAGTGGATAAAACCAAACACCAGTCAGATCAATACCTGGCTACAGCAGAAGTGAACGAAAAAAAACTTCAGAAAATAACTAATACATAGACATCCGGGAGAGGCATGACGCGTGGAACTAGAACAATCTACCCCGGCGGACGAGATAAAGGGCTCGATTCGAAATTCCAATCACCTGAAGAAGGCCGGAGCGTACAATGTTTGAAACGTTGTGAATATGGCAATGAAGATGAGAAGATGAGAATAACAGTCCGAATAATGTAAATCTACAAATCAACAATTCGCCCTGGCATTGAGTATTGCTGCCATACATGGTCTGGGGCCCCTTCTGTTTGCCTAGGGGTTCTTGATAGGCTTCAGAGGCGGATATGCAATATGGTTGGCCCTGCCCTGGCGTCTCGTCTACAGTCACTTTCTCACAGACGCGCCGTCGCCTCTCTCTGTCTGTTTTACAAATACTTTCATGGTAATTGCTCCGAGGAGCTGCATTCGCTGGTTCCCAGACTTCATGAGTTCAAGCGCCCTATGAAGCTGGCATCCCGCTCATCCTTTCACTGTCGAAACTCCTAAATGTAGCCGTCTCTTCTACTCCAATAGCTTCATGTCCTGCACCTCTCGCCTGTGGAACTCCCTTCTCTATTCCAGCTCAATCGACATTCCAGTTGCCTTGATCTATCCACCACCCTTATCCTCATCCTTTCCTCTATCACTCCCCTATCTGATCTTGCTCCAAATCTTCTAAATTTAATTTAGTGGTCAAAACGTTTTGCCCGTCCTATGGCTTTATCTCAGGGATATAGGCCTTGTAAAAATATTTATTTAGTTTGGGGTGAAAAAAAAAAAACACGATATTCAAAACTTTAAATACAATACTAGACCTCTTTATCTGCCATCTTGAATTTTGTTCTTTTATTCTCTTCTCTGTTTCTTTATCTCTCAGTAACCCCTTGTGTCTAAACCGTCCTGGGTAAGACGATAAACTACATCCGCGTCCTGGGTGAGACAATAAACTACATCCGCGTCCTGGGTAAGACGATAAACTATGCCCAACAGCAAGGCCTCTGATCAGGAGGTTTTGAGAAGCGTGTAACCACTTCTTAATTGCTGGTGTTCCCAGGTCCAACCTGACCCGGGGTGGTAGCACCTGTTAGGGTCCTAGCTATGGGAAAATAGTTAACACCCAAAGTTGTGTAAAAATAGGTTTTAATATCAGAAATAATTTGTAATAAAAAAAATTATTACTAGAAATAATTTTTGAAGGAAAAATTATTATCAACAATAATTAAAATTTACAGTGAAACATATACTGTTAGAATGTGTAGACATTGATCTAGTGCGAACAAAAATTTACCAAGTGAATAATTTAAAAACAAAATCTTTTACGAAAATAAAACCATCCAAGATTGTAAATTTCCTAAAAGAAACAAAAAATATGAGTAACTGAAAAATGGTTCAAATACATACACACCTTTTTTTACCAAAATATCGCTATGAATCTATTTTGGCATTAAATGACCCAGTGAGGTTTTGATATGCCATTAAACTAAGCAACGGATCAACCAACCTTGTGTCTAAGTGGCTTTTTATCGCCTTGCATGGGGTGACACGATTAATAGAAGCAGTTAGTTTGACATATTTGTTGCTTAAAAAAAAAAAAAAAAAAACTTTCCCGCCAAATGTACCATACTCTCTACCCGATTTCATGTTTATATAAAACCGATGCGGTGACATTGCGTCAAGCTGAACATTGGCTTCGGTTTTATTAATAAAATCAATAGGCTGTATTGACGTGAAGCGTGGCCATACCGTGCAAAACCCGCATGCGCAGAAGATCATCTGCATGAGTGCGTAAGAAAATTCCCTCAACCAATCACATTTAAGGACGCGCTCATCCAATCGCATTTACGAACTCGGCCATCAGATAAATGCGTTCAGATTGATTTCGGTTTCGTCAAACCAAACCAAATCGTGGAATTTGTTCACAAGCTTACACACGCGTCACTTAAATTGCTATGCCTCGCTTGTTTTAGTCGATTGAACAATATTCTTGTTCTACAATATCTATTCCGTAGACATTTTTTTTTCTTTTATAATACGCGTCCGTTTTTGTTCGCCAGTTACGTTATCGCAGAAATGCAAAGGCGTCATATTCTCCCTTCCGTGTGAGAAGATGTGGGTAGACTTTGATGAGACGGAAATATAGGCTTAGTAATCACTTAGTTCGTATGAGACAGGAGTCCCCCAAAACTTCTTAGACCCTAAACCACTTCATGGACTCACTGATACACCATCAGTCCCCAGGCATGTACAAAAATTCTCAATAATAATTTTTTTTATTAATTTTAATAATTAAGTTCTCTTTTTCGATCATTAATTATTGTTTCTCGACAAAATTAATTTTAGCTTTACACTTGGTTATTATTTTTTTATTTTTAACCATTTCACCCCAAGCAAGGTAATAAAGCCACCAAGACTCAAGAGATAAGTGACTGTTAATAAATATGAGGAAAAACTAGTATTAAAGAGAGTGGACAATATAAGAATAACCATTATGAAGGGAGCACAGTAATGGATAGCGGCTCGGATTGAGGAATCGGAGAGCCGAGTTCGAATTCCAGTCGAAACAATTACATTCACTTACGTGCTAATACCCTTCGGAAAGGTGTGAATCCTCTTCTTCTCTCCCTAGCTATGGGTAAATAACGGAATAGACTGGGTTCTACAGCATTGGATGGCAACTGGTCTATCGCAGAAAGAAAATGGTAACCTACTACGGGAAAAAAATCTGCCTCGTCAGTCATGTATCGAAAGATACATGATTGCCTAAGAGTGTATTACGCATGGTACAGTGGAGTAATGGATAGCGGCTCGGATTGACGAATCGGAAAGCTGAGTTTGAATTCCAGTCGAATCCATTATATTTACTTACGTGATAATACCCTTGGGAAAAATATGAATCCTCTTCTTCTCCCCCATCTATGGGTAAATAGTAGGACAGGCTGGGTTGTATAGCCTCGAATAGCAACTAGTCTACCGCAGAGAGAAATGGTAACCTACTACGGGAAAAAAATCTGCCTCGTCGGTCATGTATCAAAAGATACATGATCGCATAAGCGTGTATTACGCATGGTACGGTGGAGTAATGGATAGCGTCTCGGACTGAGGAATCGGAGAGCCGAGTTCGAATTCCAGTCGAATCCATTACATTCATTTACGTGCTAATACCCTTGGGAAAGGTATGAATCCTCTTATTTTCTCCCCAGAACAGCAAATGATCTACCGCAGAAAGAAATGGGAAAATATCTGCCTCGTCAGTCATGTATCGAAAGATACATGATCGCCTAAGCGTGTATCACGGATGGCACATAACTGACTAGGAGGCAAGGATTGAGGAATCGGAGAGCCGAGTTCGAATTCCAGTCGAATCCATGACATTCACTTACGTGCTGTTACCCTTGAGAAAGGTATGAATCCTCTTCTTCTCTCCCAAGCTATGTGTAAATAGCAGAACAGTCCGGGTTCTAGAGCTTTGGATAGCAACTGGTCTACCGCAGTAAGAAATGGCAACCTACTGCGGGAAAAAAAATCTGCCTCGTCAGTCATGTATCGAAAGATACAGGATCGCCTAAGTGTGGCTCGCGCATGGCACATAACTGACTGACTTCTTATGAAGACAGAAAATAACGACTGTCATTACATTTAAATTTTCGGAGATCAAGCCGGAAGAGAGCCGCCCAAGCGAATGGTCCAACTGAAGAAACTAATATCATGGAACTTACGGTTTACATCGTTTCAACTGACCTTGCCGGAAATCTAGTACATCCCTTAAATTCATTAAGGAATTTCCATAGAGGAAAGCTTATCAGAACAATTACATTTATAGAAATGACACGAGGAAGTTACGTTACGTCGGTTGCAAAGCGACTAAAACCGAGATGCCAGGTAAGAATCTATAACATTGCAGATTCTTCTTTGGACTTTATTAAGCATCCGTTTGGCACTTCTCTTTCTTGGTCTATTCTTGAACTGTCCGTTCAAATACTACTTTTTTAAAATTTTTTAATTTAAGAGATGCCCATAAAATTGATCAGGTGAACTGAAAAATCTAAAATATGTAGGATGCATTTTCAATTAAATTTCTTATAAACAGAAAGTAAGTCAATGATGTTGATTTCTTTTAGCCAATTAATATTTAAAAGTATTATGTAATTATATATATATATATATATATATATATATATATATATATATTAATATGTGTGTGTGTGTGTGTGTGTGTGTGTGTGTGTGTGTGTGTGTGTTTGGTATAAAATTGATTTAGAATTTAATTGTATTGTCGACATGAAAAAAATCTTTTACTGTAAAGGAAATTTACATTAACCAGAATCGTCTTACGCAGAATCGTTTTTCTTTTAAAAAATTGGAAGGCAAAGATTAGTTTGCCTTCATTTTAATCTTTAGTTATATTGTCAGACAGGCTCTCCTGCCTGTTTGGCATGCAGAGAAATCCTGTTGCTAGATACAGAATCTTCCAGCAGCCGCCATCTTGACCCAAGGCAATACTACTTTTTCCAGGCCATTGATGTAGGCCTATGTTTTGAGTGTGAAGGCCTGTAGGAAGATGAATGGTGGCATGACGTCGCAATCACTCGTGGTTACACTAAACTCTATGATGTTGACTGGACATATCATGCAACTCTTTCTGTATCCTTTGCACGCAGATTGATACCCAAACACTCTGAAATGATCGTATTAAATGGTCTTTCAAAGATGCTCTTTTTCTCCCAGACGATTGCCCAACTGACCCAACTATACTGTGCAGTAAACAAAATGAAAAATAAACAACGCGCATGCGCGAAAGTAATAAAATGGCGACAATTTACCCAGTGCACCCTCTCTCTCTCTCTCTCTCTTTCTCTCTCTTTCGCTCGTAACATAGCTTCCTCGTGTCATTTCTATATATGTAATTGTTCTGATAAGCTTTCCTCTATGGAGATTCCTCAATAAATTTAAGGGCAGCATTAATCAACTTAAGCAAAGAGACCGTCCAGAAGAGTTGCTGGAGATTCCGAAGTCGTATAGAGGCTGTGGTTAAAGCCAATAACGATTTTATTGAATGAAGTTAATATTCCAAGATTTTTTGTGTAATTGAGGTAAACACATCCGTTAAAATGAGATATCAGTGTTATTTTCATTTTTGATGTAATTTAGACGACAATTTCCCTATACTTATATATATATATATATATATATATATATATATATATGGAATTTGTAGGTCTGATGAATTGGATCGGGATTGCGATTACAATGAAATAAATTATAACCATGGAATATTAGTGTTTAAACCTTTTTATTATATCTTTACTCTGTCCTGGACATTGAGTTCTATCTGGATTCTATCCTCTTGGAAATTTTTACATATATTTGTATGTGTATGTATGTATATATATTTATATGTTTATATATATATATATATATATATATATATATATATATATATATATATATATATATATATATATATATATATATTATATATGTGTGTGTATGTGGGTATATTAACAACTAATATTATCAATGTATATATATATATATATATATATATATATATTTAAAACTATTTAGGTTCTATATCGTGCACTGTTTTTTAAAATAATAACAAAAAATACGGAAGAACTTTCGACTATTTACCCAAGGAGTTCTTTATTTTCTATATATTTTCACACACACACACACAGACAGACACACACACACTCATATATATATATATATATATATATATATATATATATATATATATATATATATATATGTTTTGGTATAAAAATTGATTTGGGAATTTAATTGTATTGTCGACATGGAAAAAAAATCTTTTAGTATAAAGGAAATTTACATTAACCAGAATCGTATTCCGCAGAATCGTTTCTCTTTTTAAAAAATTGCATTTTCTAATGTAACTATAACTACAATGATATTTAGATTTCATTTTTGTCTTGCAAAAGTCGGAATACGAAATGCGTCGGCAAAAAACAAACATTTTTTTTTCCAGTTGTCTTGTCCACAGAATTGATCTGGGAATTTAAATATATATATATACAAGGCTAAAGCACTAATATTCCATGTTTATAATTTATAACATTGGAATGGTAATAACGATTCAATTCATCCGACCTACAAACATCAATTCGGCATTTAATTTCCTTCGAAGTAGATCCCTTTCTGACTGAAGCGGAGGTCTGATGAATTGGATCGTGATTAAGATTCCAATGTAATAAATTATAACCATGGAATATTAGTGTTTGAGACTTTTATATTATATTCTTACTCTGTCCAGGACATTGAGTTCTACCTGGATTCTATCCTCTTGGAAATTGATATATATATATATATATATATATATATATATATATATATATATATATAAAATTTATAACATAAACATGGTATAAAATCACTACAAAAATAGCCATTTTGTTTCAACATCATCACTTGATAAGACACCAGAAGTGTTGACACAAAATGGCTATTTTTTGTAGTGATTTTATAACATATTTACGTTATAAATTTTCTAAATAAATAATTATACCTGCTCTACTTTGTATTGAGCACTCTTTTAAGAATAGTAATTGTTGGTTATTGGAATTCATTCCGTATACACCAATTATATACTTGGTATATATATATATATATATATATATATATATATATATATATATATAATTATTTATATAAAATATGATTCCTCCGCTACATAAGAGTTCTCATGTTTCAAAAACAAGAGCTGAAAACTTCAATATAATTATTAGAATTAAATTGAATTAAAGTACCAAGCTCTGTTTCATCTTCAAGCGAAATTTTGAAACATGAGAACTCTTATGTAGTGAAGGAATCATATTTTTAAATAAATAATTATAATTTAAGTTCTACTTTTGTATCGAGCACTGTTTTTTTTTTAAATAATAACAAAAATACTAAAGAACTTCGGATTATTTACTTAACGAGTTCTTTCCTATTTTCTATATATTTTCACACACACAGACACACATACACACACACAAACACATATATATATATAAATATGTGTGTGTGTGTGTAATTATAAAACTTTGCCAGCATTCATTTTTATATGAAGCTTTTTTTATATCTAAGCATTTATGGCATCATGAAGCTAAAAAAATGTTTACAACTTTATAAACAGAAATCGACAATTCACTTAAACTGCCGACATTTTTTGTTATATGCTCATAAAAAAGTTTTGAAGTGAGTTTATACTTAAATGTATAAAACCGTATCATGTTGTTTTTTTATGTTATGAAAAGAAGACATAAAATGTTTTCTTGGCAAGCTATTTAATTCAAACTGATAGTAAAAAAATATCAAAATTTCGTTGGAAATTATATTTAATAATTTTTTTATTTTATGGAACGTCACAACGTTATTATGAGACGCCTTGCTTTTCAGACACGCATGCGCAACTTAGTTGTTATATTGACAAAGTTTCGGTAGTTGGAGCCTCCGGTCTTTCTGTCTTTGAATTTATTTTTACACTTACATTTTTACACTTACAATGACCGATAGTCACTCGAGAAACAATAGTAAGAGAGGCCACCCAAACAAGGTAATAATGCCACCAAGACGCAAGAGGCCACAAAGAGAAGAACAAAAATATTTTAGAGGGAGCCGGAAACCCAATCCTAAACAGGAAACATCTGCTTATGCTCAAAAGACAGGGAAAGCGTGTCAACTGAAGAATAGACGAACTTCTTTCTTCGAATCTCGAAGCAAAGATTTTAGTCATTCGAAGTTATAATGTTCTCAGGCAAGCTTTCTACGCTTTGGCAATATTACTACTCTTCTATCTTATTTAATTGTGCGTCGCTTAACTGCTTCTTCCATTGAACAAGTATAAGTAACATCGTCGAACGGACCCCAAACTACTGTTGACCATGTTCACCATAGTCTATGAATATAGAATACAGCGCAGTAGAAGCCAGCTGGGCTCATAACCTTTGTTGACCATGTTCACCATAGTCTATGAATATAGAATACAGTGCAGTGGAAGCCTGATGGGCTCATAACATTTGTTGAACATGTTCACCATAGTCTATGAATATAGAATACAGCACAGTGGAAGCCAGCTGGGCTCATAACCTTTGTTGACCATGTTCTCCATAGTCTATGAATATAGAATACAGCGCAGTACGTAATCTGTTCAATGAAACAACGTTAAAGATTAATACTCACGAGTCAGACACTCTACTGAATCTGACTATATCGCCAATACCACCAGCAGCTCTTCCGTAATTATTCAATCTTCGATATCAACAGCTAGCAGTGATATTTAGTCACCCCCACGAGGGATACATGTGGCACAGGGCCGGGATTAACGTGGGATCTCCGTGCCCGTAGGCTCGGTCAAAAATATTCCCTATTCGAACGCGTATAAACGGTTTCAGGGGCAGTCAACCTCCGCGAACGAGACTCTGCCCTTCGGCGGAGCTTCGTCCGGGTTATCAAAGGCTGGCAGTGATATTTAGCCACCCCCCACCCACCGAGGGTTACATGTGGCACAAGGCCGGGATTAACGTGGGATCTCCGAGCCCGTAGACTCGACCAAAAATATTCCCTATTCGAGCGCGTATAAATGGGTTCAGGGGGCAGTCAACCTCCACGAACGAGACTCTACCCTTCGGCGGAGCCTCGTCCGGGTTATCAAAGGCTGGCAGTGCATATTCGTGAAAAACATGGCCGCCTTTATACACTCGTATTGAATATTTTGAGCCTGCTGATTGGTTAACTCTTCTATTGGTGAACTATAAAATGAGTCAGCTCATTTTGGCTGGCTCACTGGTACACCAGGGTACCCAAAAATTCCAACAACTACCACCAGTCACGATTAATGGATGTTACCTAAGGCAAGACCCGTGCATTGAGGGACTGTTGGGCGTTAAAGTAACCCCAGGCTTCAAGTGAAATTCGTACATACGATCGCTAGAGATGCAGGTAAAATGATCGACTCCTTGTACCGTTCCAGTAAGTACCTGACTCCACATGCTACCCTCTACTTTTATAAGAGCTATATCAGGCTGAAAATGGAGCACTCTTGCCATATTTGGGAAGGAGCTCAATTATCAGTCTTGATACAATTCAAAAGCATCTGCAAATCCTTGTTTGGCGTCTACCTGATTTGATCAATAGGTGATGTGTATTTATTTATTCATTTTCTTATTGTTGAGGATTCCGTGAATGGAATCCTGCACAAATAAATAAACAATGCCAGTAATTGAAATAGAAAAATAAGTGTATTAAACGTATGAATACAGACTTGAAGTGAAGATTAGTAGTCCAGGAATGCGGTTTAGTAGAAAGTATATGTACAAGTCTTTGTAAATAAAGCCATAATCTCTCTCTCTCTCTCTCTCTATCTATCTATCTATCTATCTATCTCTTTCTCTCTCTCTCTCTCTCTCTCTCTCTGGACTCTTGTATAATTCTCTGAGAACACCCTGTGTCTGTCTCCGTATCACTCAACCTGTCTCAACGTATCTCAGCGTATCGCGGTATTTAATATCCGACCCACGAGGAATATATGTCGCACAAGGCCGAGTTTAAAGTGGGTTTCTCCGAGCCCGTAGACTCGGCCAAAAAGATACCCTTTAAACCCGCCTAGACGGGTTCAGGGCCTGTCTACCTCCCCGGACGAAACTTTGTCTTTCGGCAAAGCTTCGTCCGGGTTCCTCTCTTGGCAAAGCAGAGAATTCGACAGACGTCGAGACTGTATCTTGACGTATCTCAACAGCAGGTATTCTCTCTGTCAGTATAAGTATTCTTTGGACGAGTCCATCTTATGTAAAAAGGGGAAAGCCCACAACACTTATTATCTTTTCTTCGAATTTATAATTATTTAATTATTTATTTAATTTAATTCAATGGAAAAGTTGAATAGTGCTTTTTAAATTATTTCTAGCGGCTACATACGACTGCGTCAATAGAAACTTCCCCTTATCATCCGTTAAACACTCTCTTCCGAGCTCTGAGTCTACTAAATGTCGAGATTTGATTGAAAAACTATCAGGTCATCCCATAAGTTCTGTCCGAATTTTAACTTTGTTAAAATGAACGAAATTTAAAGAGTATTTTATAATGTCTAATGGAGCTGAACTTTATTTTTATGTTTAGATGCATTTAAACTGATCAAATTTTATTTCAGAGAAGATTAAAATTAAATTTTGTTTGATTAAAACCCTGCTAACATGGTAGTACCCAAGAATCATTTGAGACACATAATGCTTTATGCGTTCAAGAAAGGAAACTCAGCAGCCGAAGCGGCTAGAAACATTCACCCAGTTTATGGAGAGGAATATGTGAATGAAAGAACTTGCAGAAGATGGTTTGCAAAATTCAGAGGTGGAGATTTCACCCTTGAAGATGAAGATCGAACCGGACGTTCAGTTGAGTTTGATGAAAAGCTTCTTGAAGCAGCCCTTGAAGAAAATCCTGCTTTATCAGTTTAGGAATTGGCATTGGTTCTCAGTTCAAACCATACAACTGTTCATCGCCATCTTCAACAACTTGGAAAAGTTCCTAAACTTGGAAAATGGGTGCCTCATGAATTGTCTGAAAACAACCTCAAATCTCGAGTTGACATCTGCTCTTCTCTCCATTCTCGCCAACTTGTTTCACCTTTTTTGGATAGACATGTGACTGGCGACGAAAAATGGATCTTTTATCGAAATGTTAAGCGTCGTAGACAGTGGCTTGGTAAAGAGGAAGGACCCCAGCCACAGCCGAGAAGGGAACTTCATGGTCAAAAGGTTCTTCTTTCAATCTGGTGGGATCGCCAAGGAATAATCCACTTTGAATTCTTACCACCTAATGCAACAATTAATGCTCAAATATACTGTCAGCAATTAGAGTGTTTGAACCAAGCGTTGAGGAAAAAAGACCTGCTCTAGTGAATCGAAAAGAGGTGATATTTCATCAGGACAATGCACGACCCCACACAGCAAGAATCACGTTACAAAAGATCGAAGAACTTGGTTAGGAGAAAATTCCTCATCCACTTTATTCTCCAGATCTTGCTCCTTCAGACTACAATTTGTTTCGTAGCTTACAAAATCATTTGGAAGAAACAGCTTTTGTAACACAAGAAGAGGTTAAAACTGACTTTTATGAGTTCTTCGAATCAAAGCCGAAAGAATTTTAGAGTAATGGAATTAGTAAGCTTGTTAATAGATGGAAAGAAGTCATAGATAATCAGGGAAAATACATTGTTGATTGAATCTGTAATTAAATGTAACATTTGGTCACTTGTTTTCTTTATTCAAAATTCGGGCAGAACTTATGGGATGACCTGATATATAGGTCGACTGTCGTACATGTTTGCCGAAGGTCCCAATACCGACATATTTCAAACCTTGTCAGGAGTCGACAGGCAGGAAATGAGAGTCCTTGATGATATAATCTCTTCCTAGATTATGTCCTGCGTATATACAAGTACAAGGGCCTCAGACTCATATTCGACCTCAAGTGGAACTTTTATATACGATCCATCGCTAAGGGTGCAGGTAAAATGATCGGTAGAGCTTCATTAAGTACCTGACTCCTCATGCTATCCTCTACCGTTATGGGGACAGATCAGGCCCAAAATAGCGCACGGTTGACATATTTGGTCGGGAGCAGCCTTGTCCCCACTTTCCAGTCTTGATAGAGTTCAAAAACGCCTCCGAATCTTTGGAGAAGAATTATTTTCCAAAACTCTCTCTCTCTCTCTCTCTCTCTTTCTCTCTCTCTCTTTCTCTCTCTCTCTCTCTCTCTCTCTCAATCTCTCTATCTATCTATCTATCTCTCTTTCTCTCTCTCTCCTCTCTCTCTCTCTCGCTCTCTCTCTCTCTCGCTCTCTCTCTCGCTCTCTTTCTCTCTCTCTCTCTCTCTCTCAATCTCTCTATCTATCTACCTATCTATCTCTCTTTCTCTCTCTCTCTCTCGCTCTCTCTCTCTCTCGCCCTCTTTCTCTCTCTCTCTCAATCTCTCTCTATCTATCTATCTCTCTTTCTCTCTCTCTCTCCTCTCTCTCTCTCGCTCTCTTTCTCTCTCGCTCTCTTTCTCTCTCTCTCTCTCGCTCTCTCGCTCTCTCTCTCTCTCAATCTATCTATCTATCTATCTCTCTCACACACACACACACAGGCGCGATGTGGCGAGTCTCCCACTATTCTATCGCTACTACTATGCAATGTGCTCGAACAAACTACATCTCTTGCTTCCGCCAGGTCTATCCTCCAAGGCTAGGATCCGCCATGCCACTTACATTGTATCAAACCACCCACATTACCCCCGTATTCCATCAGCGAGAAGTAATTTCCACAGCTTCTTCCCGCGAAACACTGACCTGTGGAACAGACTCTCAAGAGGATGCTTTCCTCGATCAATACAGTCTTAATCTTTTCAAGTTAAATTTAACCGCTGTCTACTCCTCCTATCCATATAAACTACCCCTTAAAGAGGTAAATTCAAAATTCCCCCTAGGTATATGAATATATAGAACCTGACTGGAATTGGAACTCGGCTCTCCAATTCTTAATTCCGAGCCGTTATCAACTTCACTGCATGCACATACAACCTTGCAGCACCTGGTATTTCTAAGCAGTCACCCATCTAAGTACTGACCAAGCTAGACGTTGCCTAACTTCGGTATCGTACGAGAACCGGTGTTTATGGCCGTTACAAACACATTGCATAAAGAGAATATAAATTAGCGTTACATTTGTCAGAAAAAAAAACTGTTGGCTGCCCGAGGATTCATTTCATGTATTATAATAGTTTGGAAGTCCTTTTTTGTTTTCAGACGAATCTCCATCTTTATCCTTACCTGAATCGTCGCTAACGATGCAGGTAAAATGATCGGCTGTCTGTACCTGACGCCTCATGCTACCGCTACCTTTATAAGAACCAGATCAGACCGAAAATGCAGCTGGCCAGACCTCACTTTGCAGTCATGATAGAGTTCAAAAGCGTCTCCGAGTCTTTGTTGAAGAAGAATTATTTTCTACCCTTCAACCTCTCTCTCTCTCTCTCCCTCTCTCTCTCTCTCTCTCTCACACACACACACACACACACACACACACACACACAGGCGGGATGTGGCGAATCTCTCGCTACTACCATGCAATGTGCTCGAACGAACTACATCTCTTGATTCTGCCAGATGGGTTAATACTTTTCCCAAGGGTATCTGTGCGTAAGTGAATGTAACAAACTCGACTTGAATTCGAACTCGGCGCTCTCCGACCCGATATCCACTACACCACCGGGCTACAGAAATCTATAAAAGGTATATTCATATTGTAAACACATTCTAAGACGACCAAGAAGAAATACTTAAAACCGAAACAAAAACACCGCTGATCGGACTCTAAACCACCGCCAGTCACGATGAACGGATGTTCCCCTGAAGGAGACACCGTGCCCTGGGAAAATATTGGGCCTCAAACTCACACCGACCTCAAGTGGAACTCCTATAAACGATCCATCACTAAAGATGCAGGTAAAATGATTGGCTCCAGTACCGCTCCAGTAAGTACCTGACTGTACCCTAAAAATATACCGTTCCAGTACCTGACTTCACATGCTATCCTCTATCTCTATAAGAGTCAGATCAGGCCGAAAATTTTGCTATATTTGGGCGGGAGCTGCCCGGTCCGCATTCCCCCCCCCCAAAAAAATGGCCGGTTACATTTAATGCCTCACAGACCAATTTCACTCACTGCCGATCAGACCCAGAACTACCGACAGTCACGATGAACGGATGTCCCCCCCGAGGAAGCCTCCTGCCTTGAGAGAATATAGGGCCTCAAACTTACACCCGACCTCAAGTGAAATTCGTATATACGATCCATCGCTAGAGATGCAGGTAAAATGATCGGCTCCCTGTACCGCTCCAGTAAGTACCTGACTCTTCATGCTATCCACCTTTATAAGAGACAGATCAGACCGAAAATGGTGTACTGTTGCTATATTGCCCGGTCACAGTTTTCATAAGCGTATCCGTGTCCTGGTGGGTGACAAATTATTTTCCACCCTGCAAACGATTTCTCACAGTCGAGGTATTACAAGCTTACTCTAGCGAAACTTCTATGTCAAGTGCTCGGTAAACGCGCGTCCTATGGCCGCGGCGACGACCACACGCTCGCTTAGGACAGCCACCTGAAAACCTTAGTCCGAGAAGGTGCAACCTTTCCTGGAGGTTAGCATCAGCCTTACTGATCGAAGTTAAAAAGCGTTATCTCATTTGATTAAAATTTTTTCCCAATTTTGAGTATAAGTGTTCTTTCTTTTGGCATTTTCCTTAAGAACTTCTCGTTGCTTACTCGCTTCGTCTGTGGAATTCTCAATATCTTTCTGTAGAACCACATTTCTGTTTGTTTGTTATATTATTTTTGTTTTTGTTTTTTTCATCAGCCTCGGAGAAATTATTCAATATTCACCGCCTTATAAGAGGATGGATGTCACATAGCAATTCAGTACTCTTGTCTTTGCTTCTAACGGAATTCTCCCACTTCTCAGCACCTCGCTTAGATTTTGGGCTAATACTCTGCTGAAAACACATTCAGCAGGCAATCGAGGATAGAACTATATAAGAAGCGTGTTAAGCTGAATTGAGAGAAACATTTCTCACGCGAAACATACGTGTTTTATAAAGTTCTTGGTAATTAAGAGTCGGGAGATTTCCTAACAGCAAATGCATGTACGGGAAGCAAAATGCTGGCCACTACATGATTGTTCCATTTGTGACATTAGCATCGTTTAAAAACTAATCCCACTGTCATGGGAACGAAAAGAGGCAGAACTGAAAGAAGACGCATATTTGAAAAGAAAAGGGAGGTAATAATTGAAAAGAAAAGGGAGATAATAAGTGTCGAAAATAAAAATCGATATGGCACGAACCCAAGAAACTAAAGCAGGAAATAAAAAAAAATATGAAATAAAATAAAGCTGAAACGAAACAAGCAATACTTCATCTGCCTCTCCAGAATTAACTTATGAGAAAAAAAGAAAAAAAAAGAAAAAAAGTATCACCAAGCTGGCTGGCCTATTTTCAAATATTTAATTTCAGCAAGCGACACGTTTGTGCGCATGCGTATAAAGGTTCTGAATGAAATATGGAACATTTGATTAAAATCAATAAAGCTGCTAAGGAAAAGATATTTTGCAAGGCCTGGTACCTCAATACCTATGACTACAAAGGGTATAATAATAATATAAACACATCGATATATATATATATATATATATATATATATATATATATATATATATAGATAGATAGATAGATAGATAGATAGATATGAATGTGTGTGTGTGTGTGTGTGTGTGTGTGTGTGTGTGTGTGTGTACGTTTCTGTGTGTGTGTATATGCGTTGTTATTAAGGCCCATTATTATAAATTTCACTGAAAATAATAAACCCGGATACCAACTCAAATATGTTATTAAGTTTATGATAATATATATATATATATGTATGTATGTATGTATGTATGTATATATGTATATATATATATATATATATATATATATATATATATATATATATATATATATATATATATCAAATCAAATCAAAACTCGTACATGTGGCCTCCTCCAATCTGTTCAAAATCCATGAGAACCATATCTGGTGTAGCATCAAAACATTATTATTATTATTATTATTATTATTATTATTATTATTATTCCTTTGATTTCTGGTTTGTACACATATCTTTCTGGCCCCACCTAGATACCTAAGTTTAGAAATGGCATCATGATATTTTTCACTGACCAATAAAAAAAATCAAACACACATATTTCACATAGATAAAGCCCTTCGTAAAGTGTGGGCTCTACTCGCGAGAACAATGTTTCGTATTTCATTAAAGTATGGGCTTCCAGGAATCCTACTGGAGTCTTTTTCAACCAATCCGAGGACTCCAACTACAGCAGGGATGGTTGATGTTCCATTATTATAATTATTATTATTATTATTTCCTTGGGATCTCTTGAATACTGCTGCAACCTAGAAAGGGTTACTGAATGAGGAATAACCAAAAAGGTGGTGGGAAATGAAATGGTAATCAACAAGATACAATACTCGCCAGCGGCGTGAAGTAGGTAAACCACTGCTAGTGGTGGACTACATAAACATCATATATCCCCAACTTAAAATAGCAATGTATTTATAAGGATTGGGATATACCCATTATTATTCATGGGGACGGTATATAATCCACCCTATCGCTTTTTAGATTTATTCTGCGCAGAATCAATATTTTTTCTTTTTCCGCTTAATGTCGATTGTCTCTGTATCCCTTCCTCTTTGTCTTTTTTTTGATTTTTGTCTCAGGAGTTTTCCGAGGAATGTGTCGAAAAGAATTTCGATAGGCTCAACATCCACTGGATTATCCTTGACTTCATCTATATGCCTACTTTTTGTTTGATTCAAGTGCCTTTTGTACACTATTTTCGGTCTTTTGTCTAAATATATCATCCTTACCGATTCTTTTGACGATAGTTCCAACTTTCCAATATCTCCTCCTCGTCGCCAAAATATTGTAACCTTGAAAGGGTTACTGAATGAGGAATAACCAAAACGGAGGTCAGAAATGAAATGGTAATCTTTATAACATCAACAAAATACAATTCTCGCCAGCGGCGTCAAGTAGGTAAACCACTGCTCGTGGTGTTCATAGGTAAACTATATATTTTTTCTTATTTTTGTTTTTGTTGTAACCTAGGAAAGGTTACTGAATGAAGAATAACGAAAAAGGAGGTTGGAAATGAAATGGTAATCATTATAACATCGACAAAATACAATACTCGCCAGCGGCGTGAAATACGTAAACCACTGCTAGAGGTGGATTACTTAGTATATTTCCCCCACTTAAAATAGCATCCAACGTATTTATTAGGACTGGGGCATAGCCATTAGTGTTCATGGGTACGATATATAACTGTTATAGCGAAACACATCTATTCTATAGTTAATAGACTCTCCCACCTATAGTAAGTAGGAGTAGTAAGAATAACGTGGGAGTCGGTCAGTCAGTCGACCGGCTGATCGGTTGAATTCTCTGCCTTCGGGCGGGAGGAACCCGAACGAGGCTACACCGAAGGGCGGATTCTCTTTCGGGAGGGAAACCGACCCTGAACCCGTTTATACGGGTTCAATGGGCATATTTTAGGCCGAGCCCACGGGCTCGGAGATCCCACAGGTTAAACCGTTAAACCGGCCTTGTGCCATGATGCCCTCGTGGGGGGGGTGACTAAATATCGTCGGTCAGTCAGTCGACGGGCTAGTCGGTTGAACTCTCTGCCTTCGGGCGGGGAGGAACCCGAACGAGGCTACACCGAAGGGCGGATTCTCTTTCTGGGAGGTATACCGACCCTGAACCTGTTTATACGGGTTCAATGGGCATATTTTTGGCCGAGCCCACGGGCTCGGAGATCCCACGTTAAACCGGCCTTGTGCCACATGATGCCCTCGTGGGGGGGTGACTAAATACCGTCGGTCTGTCAGTCAGTCGGTCGGTCAGTGAGTCAGTCGGACGACAGTTAGTCGAATACTAAAGTATCAGCGACCACAACTAGATTACTCTGCGTAATACCTATTATATCAAGTTCCTAACGTTTGGTACGTCGAACCTATTTTAGGACCGACTTAGTACAAATACAAGCCTCCACTGCGAAATAACAATAAATCTATCTATCTATCTATCTATCTATCTATCTATCTCTCTCTCTATATATATATATATATATATATATATATATATATATATTGTAGATATGAAAGGGTTACTGAATGAGGAATAACCAAAGCGGAGGTTGGAAATGAAATGGTAATCTTTAACATCAACGAAATACAATACTCGCCAGCGGCGTCAAGTAGGTAAACCACTACTAGGGACATACCCATTACTAAGGTATATAACATACACACATTTCCTTCGTGTCCTAACCAAAGACTTAAGGTCAAAAATGACGGCACGATAGCTTTCACTGCTCATTTTTCGTAAAAAAAATACCAGACCTCAGATCACATACATTTTACATAGATAAAGCTCTTCGTAATGTGTGAGCTGTACTTGTGAGTACAACTCTAGCTACCCCTCACATGGTAAGTTAGCACAGCCGTTACGTCGTATCAATACCTCATAAATAATACACTATTGCGCGTTTTGATCGAACGGAAAGAAGGGGAAAGACATTACTTGGTTTCAGTGAGAAAAAGAAAGACAGAAGGGAAGATAGATGTGCAGAGAGAGAGACAGAGAGAAAGAGATAGAATCAGATAAAATTGATAAGGACTGACTCCTCAGCCAAAAAGCCGAGAAGCAAATGCAACCGTGTCAGACAACACAGTATCGATCGACGGAAACCGTGTAAGGGAATCGCCAAAAATGAAATTACCATAAATTAAATAATGTCGCCTGCTGAATTCATTTTAAATGATTATTAAGAGAAATGTTCGTAAGACAGAGATTTGGCTAGAAATCTCGCTATATAATACGCCACACACACAAGAACACATATATATGTGTGTGTGTGTGTGTGTAAGATTTGACGGGTTGTGTGCATAATAACAATGGCGATGACCCAACCGTTTTACGCGTACTTTTATCGCTATCGATAATATATATAATACGCAACATATATCTTCAACAACGGTGTGTTCATTTTTAGTTTGGTATGGTTTGGTTTGTTTAATGCCGACAACATTTTTAGGATAGATTCGTATGAATAGAATATGTATTCTTTGGTTTAGATTGGTTTGGTTTATTTTGTTTTACGGCATATCAACCTCAATGGGTTATTTAATGCCGACAACATTTTTAGGATAGATTCGTATGAAAAAAATATGTATTCTTTGGTTTAGATTGGTTTGGTTTATTTTGTTTTACGACATATCAACCTCAATGGGTTATTTAATGCTGACAACATTTTTAGGATAGATTCGTATGAAAAGAATATGTATTCTTTGGTTTAGATTGGTTTGGTTTATTTTGTTTTACGGCATATCAACCTCAATGGGTTATTTAATGCCGACAACATTTTTAGGATAGATTCGTATGAAAAGAATATGTATTCTTTGGTTTAGATTGGTTTGGTTTTATTTTGTTTTACGGCATATCAACCTCAATGGGTTATTTAATGCCGACAACATTTTAGGATAGATTCGTATGAAAAGAATATGTATTCTTTGGTTTAGATTGGTTTGGTTTATTTTGTTTTTACGGCATATCAACCTCAATGGGTTATTTAATGCCGACAACATTTTTAGGATAGATTCGTATGAAAAAGAATATGTATTCTTTGGTTTAGATTGGTTTGGTTTATTTTCTTTTACGGTATATACCTCAATGGGTTATTTAACCATTTTAGGATAGATTCGTATGAAAAGAATATGTATTCTTTGGTTTAGATTGGTTTGGTTTATTTTCTTTTACGGCATATCAACCTCAATGGGTTATTTAATGCCGACAACATTTTTAGGATAGATTCGTATGAAAAGAATATGTATTCTTTGGTTTAGATTGGTTTGGTTTATTTTCTTTTACGGCATATCAACCTCAATGGGTTATTTCATGCCGACAACATTTTTAGGATAGATTCGTATGAAAAGAATATGTATTCTTTGGTTTAGATTGGTTTGGTTTATTTTCTTTTACGGCATATTAACACCCGGGCTAGGAACAAAAATTCCCCGCTGCTCACGCAATTGTCGGTTACACTGACCACGTAGCGATCAGCGATCCCTCTCTCTGGTGCAATGAGAGGGCGAGGCTTCGGTCAGCTGTTCCCAGGGCTGGGAACTTTTCAGTATAATTTTCCTCAGTTGCGACTCTGACGGAGCCGCCCCTGAGCGCACTCTGCCCAAAGACAGAGACGCAACTGAGAGATGATAAAAAGATCTGTTAGAAAGTAAGAGTGATTAATTCACACACCAAGTTCTGCGGTTATTTTATTGTCATAGAACTCGCCGTGTGCTTATTCAGTCATTAACTTAAATATTAAGATTCATCCGAAAATAAAATTCAAACAGGAAGACCGTGAAAATCTCACAGGTCTTTTGAGGTGATTATTATTATTATTATTATTATTATTATTATTTTCATTGTTGCTATTCAATATTGATTATATTCGTCCGTCCTTACTATTAAATGTCTTATTTATTGTTATCGCTGTTTTTAGTAAATTTATCAACATCCTCGCTAGTATAACTAATTTTATTATCCTTCGTATTATTAATGGCTTTACGTTGTGTCATGTTACATTTCCTCTTGTCTTGCCTCGAATCGACAAATTTATGAAGCAGCATTTCCTGCTTATGGCGTGTCAAAATCTTTTCTAATTAAATCTCAATATTCTGCTATCACAGAAAACGAAGATATTCTCAAACACTTCGGGTCATTGAGAAACTTGGATCCAGAACATTCGTCTGAGGAATTTTCATCTAAGGAACACTGATTTAAGGAATATTGGTCTAAGAGACACTCGTCTAAAGAATGTGCGTTTAAGGAATATTCGTCACGAAAATTATAGTCTATCGGTTACATTAATGCACAAACAACGCATGCCAAAAATGTTAATAAAACACATGTATCAGCAGAAACTCATGTTGCTATAAGTGTCTTAAATATTAATCAGTAGTACAATGAATCAGGAGGTAATGGATAACGGCACGGATTGAGGAATCGGAGAGCCGAGTTCGAATTCCAGTCAAATCCATTACATTCACTTACGTGCTAATACCCTTTTTATACTGATCCTTTCAATTTGTTTATTTAGTTTAGGGATGTTGAGATGAAATTTATCAAGGAATGCACCGTGAATTTTCTTAACCTATGTACTTTCGATCTTTTCCAAGATCGTGTTGAGGGGTAAATTACAGAACCAACCAATCAACACTCAACAACGAATAAAGCAACAGTAGCGAATTAGACGGATGAGGGTGAAGCAACTCAGTTCCTAGGGACCGAAAGCCCGAAGTCAGCACATGAGATTTGATTTTAGTGGTGTAAGAAGCAGGGTGGCGTAAGGGATAGCAACTTAGATTGAGGAATCGGAGATCCGAGTTCGAATTCCAGTCAAATCCATTGCATTCACTTCCGTGTTAATACAGTTGGGAAAAGGTGTGAATCCTCTTCTCCCATCGCCAAGCTATGGGGAAATAGCTGGACATATCGGCCTTGGATGGCAACTAGTCTACTGCAGAAAGAAATGGCAACCTACTGCGGGAACAAATCTGCCTCGTCAGTCATGTATCGAGAGATACATGATCACCTAAGTGTGTATCACTCATGGCACATAACTGACTAGGAGGCACGGATTGAGGAATCGGAGAGCTGAGTTCGAATTCCAGTCGAATCCATTACATTCACTTACGTGCTAATACCCTTGGGAAAGGTATGACTCCTCTTCTTCTTCCCTCGCCAAACTATGGGTAAATATCAGGACAGACC
Source organism: Acanthosepion pharaonis (assembly GCA_903632075.3). Classification (NCBI taxonomy): domain Eukaryota; kingdom Metazoa; phylum Mollusca; class Cephalopoda; order Sepiida; family Sepiidae; genus Acanthosepion; species Acanthosepion pharaonis. The sequence goes on from CAHIKZ030004539.1 coordinate 636,772, forward strand.
GGTTTCTATAGCCCTGGATGGTAACTGGTCTACCGTAGAAAGAAACGGCAACCTGCTGCGGGAAAAATCGCCCTCGTCAGTCATATATCGAAAGATACATGATCGCCTAAGCGTGTATCACGCATGGCACATAACTGACTAGGAGGCACGGATTGAGGAATCGGAGAGCCGAGTTCGAATTCTAATCGAATCCATTACATTCACTTACGTGCTAAGAGCCTTCTTCTCCCTCCAGCTATTACAGAACAGACCCGGTGACAACATGTCTACCGCAGGAAGAAATGGCAACCTACTGCGGGGAAAAAGATCTGCCTCATCAGTCATCAATCGAAAGATACATGATCGTCTACGCGTGAATCACATAACTGACTAGAAGTCACGTATTAAGAAATCAGAGAGCCGAATTCGAATTCCAGTCGAATCCATTTCATTCACATACGTGCTAATACCCTTGAGAAAGGTATTAATCTTCTTCTTTCCCCCCAGCTATGGGTAAAAAGCCGGAATGACTGGGTTCTATAGCCTTGGATGGTAACTTGTCTATTGCAAAAGAAATGGCAATATACTGCTGGAAAAAATATCTGCCTCGTCAGTCAGGTATCGAAAGATACCTAAGCCTGTATCACGCATGGCACATAACTGACATGGAGGCACGGATTGAGGAATCGGAGAGCCGAGTTCGAATTCCAATCGAATCCATTACATTCACTTAGATGCTAATACCCTTGGGAAAGGAATGAATCCATTTCTTCTCCACCCCTCGAACAGGTATGGGTAAATAGCAGGACAGACATCGGATGGCAACTGGTTTACCGCAGAAAGAAATGGCAACCTACTGCGGAAAAAAAATCATCAGTCATGTATCGAAAGATTCATGATCGCCTCAGCGTGTATCACGCATGGCACATAAAAGACTTTTAGGGGATACGGTGGAGTAATGGATAGCGGCTCGGATTGAGGAATTGCAGAGCCGAGTTCGAATTCCAGTCAAATCCATTATATTTACTTACGTGCTAATACCCTTGGGAAAGGTGGGAATCATCTTCTTTTCCTCGATATTGAGTCACCCCCCCACGAGGGTATCATGTGGCACAAGGCCTTTTTAACGTGGGCATTCCCGAGCCATTAGGCTCGGTCAAAAAATAGCCCATTTGAACCCGTATAAACGGGTTCAGGGCCGGTTTTACCTCCCCGAAGGAGATTCCGCCCTTCGGCGTAGCCTCCTTCGGGTTAGAATACTACTACTCATCTCATCTTCTTTTCCTCTCAGCTATGGGTAAATAGCAGGACAGACCGGGTTCTATAGCCTTGGATGGTAACTGGTCTATCCCAGGAAGAAATGGCAAGTTACTGGGGTATCACCCATAGCATAAAACTGCATGATACTTATATGTTTATTTTCTAAATTACGATCGATATTTCAGGTGAATAGCAACGATATAAATCCCAGTTAAAAGTTTTCATGTGTCCAATATTTTCACATGACCCAATATGTACTTCTTTGTGTACCGTGCCCCCTCAGGGCGTAAGTGCTCATGGCTCTCCACATTTTCCTGTCTTTGTAGCTCTAAATAAATTGTCCTTTCGTTATTTCTCCTAAACTCCATTCCGCCACCCATTACTCAAGACGTCACATATATCATGCTTTGCTTTCCTGTGAGTATCAGATTTTCCAAGCTGTCTTTCCTCATTACGTACCCCAGAAATTTCGTCTGTCCCCTCCTGATGTTAATTAAGTTTCATTTTCATTTCCGTTTTCTCTAAAGGCTCGTCATTGCGCACATGTTGCGTTCATGGTATCCTCAGCATCCTCCTGTAGATCCACATTTCTGTTGCTTCAAGTTACTTCTTTATCTTTGAGGAAATTGTCCAGCATTCACCTCCATATAAGAGGACAGGTGTCACGTAACAGTTCAGTACTCTTTTCTTTGTTTCTAACGAAGTTTTTCTGTCACTTAATACTCTGCTTACCTTCTGGAAGGCGTATTTGGATATCTCGATACGTCTTCGGATTTCAGTGTCACACTTTTTGTCCTCTCTTAAAACACTTTCCAGGTATCTGTCTATATTTCTGAGATGAGGTATTATGCACACTACTTACATTATTCGGACTATTGTCCTCATCGTTGTCGCCATATTTATTACAACGTTTCGGCTGTTGTACGCTCCGGCCTTCTTCAGGTGGTTGGAATGTCGAACTGAACCCTTTATTTCGCTCACAGGAGTAGACTGTTCTAATTCCACGTGCCATGTCAAATGGATGTCAGTAATCTCCTGTTAATTCCCCTCTGCAAGTTCTCCACCGCCTTAACCAGGTATTGAACTCACACTCTTTGGATCCTGTCACTGGATCTAACCAACGCCTTTATCCACTGTGCCATGTGTCCTTCAGGACATTCATACCCCCCTGAAGAAGGCCGGAGCGTACAACGGTCGAAACGTTGTAATGAATATGATGACAAAGATGAGGACAATAGTTCGAATAATATAAAAAGTGGAGTTTCCAGGTATTTAAATTTTTGTCCTTGGTTGACTTTGGTATCGCTGATTTGTAATTTTCATGTTGGGCTTATTCTTTTGCTGATAAACATGCATTCTGTCTTCTTGCAATTCGTGTTTAGTCCTTTCTTCCAGCTTTCCTTCATCACCTTCTGTAGGAGCTTTCGTAGTTTTCCTTCCCTGTCTGCTATCCGCCCTTTTTACAAAGTTCGGATTCCCTAACGTCCTTTAAGGACGACTTTATGTGAAGGGATGCAAACTACGGAGTTCGGTTGCGTATACGAAGAAAGTTTATGCCGAATTAAGGTGTCGAATAAAGATAAAACAATTTTATTATTTCTAAATTCTTATAACTTTTACGGACATAGGACGCTGAAGGTAAAAGGCCGAAAATCCAAAAGCTCTTCCCAGGAGCTAGCTAGGCGTCTTCTTTTTTTTTTTTTTTCTTTTTTAAAGCAATTCACCCCAAGCAAGGCAGGAGTGCAACTAGCACGAAAAGAGTTTACAGAGTATTGAGAACAAGAATAAAGATAAAGGTACCAGATATCGATTAACATTTTTTTATTTCTAAGTTTGTATAACTTTACGTACATAATGTAGAGAAAAACAGTGATGAGGAGGGGATCAAAAAGTGCAGTGCGGTGCTCGCCGGCAGTCCAGCTATTTTTGTTGCAGTTTTTTTGGTATATATATATATATGCTAGTGAGTTAGCCCAAATGACTTGACTCACTTTATAGTCCACCAATAGAAGGTTAACCAATCAGAAGACGTACAGTATTCAATCCGTCGTGTATAAAGGCGGCCATTTTGTTTACTCTACCCGAATGTCCAGTTCCAGCTTGTCAGGCGAAGAGAAACAGAAGGAAGAACTACGCTCTGCTACTTTTACCGGGATATCCACTGCTAACCTGAACAACGCTTTTCTACTGTCTTCGAAATATTCACTGCTAACCTCTGGATTCTATACTCAAGACGACCGTCATCAGGAACAACAATTTTTTCCTCTTCTTCGGTCACCTCAAGGAAAATGGATTGCGTGACTACCTTTCTCAGCCGTTACACTGAGCAGTTGTGAAACAAACACCAGCTCAGCGACGCCTATCCAGCTCTAATGCACGCTGTCCGCCGAATGACTTCGGTTTTGTCGTGCTGCTGGCACCCCGCTATTTTTTTTTTTTTTTGCTATTCCAATACGGCCAAAATTTGCATGTGTGCAAATATCGTCTCGTTTTGGACGGCATAGGCGTGCATAAATTGCCTCTTCAATAGCGGCCATATTTCTTATTGTTATCAGCAGGCAAAATACGTACGCGCTCGTTTCGAATTCTGACGTATGTCATGTCTTTCGTCGCACATAAGACCTCCACAGAAGCTAGCCTAAAGTCCGACGAAAAGTCTAGCATTCAATAAATTAGTAATGTAGAGATAAGGTTTTGATATCAGTTTTATTGTGTTTCATGTGATCAAGAATATCATCAACGCAGCACTCTTAAAGTATTATTCTTATTTCTAATATTTTACAGCTTTGAAATGTACTGATGGCTTCCTCCATATTTTCACTCTCAATCTTTCTGAACAGCTTGTTAAACGGTCTCGAGGCGGAGATGGAACGGTTTTTAGTGGCCGTTATTCGTGTATACTGGCACGTGCATTTTCGTTAGAAACGCGGTCGGGGTAAGGTTGAGAAGGAGCGGCCTCGATTCCTGGAGATAATGGTTTCGTTAAATTGATAAATGAAGAGTCACAAATCTCTTGAAGACACCTTGGCTTCCATTTTGTGATCTATTTCCTCCAGGAGAAATCAATTCTTTGTCACAGACACGAAGGAACAACAGTATATTACGTTTCACTCATTTTAATACTACCATCTAGAATATTGCAACTATATATATATATATATATATATATATATATACCTGGTCATATATATATATATATATATATATCATAAAAATATAAAGTGAACAGTAAAAGTCAACACAAGCTGTTTCATGCTGGACGCAATCGTCAGGCGGCCTGACGATTGCGTCCAGCATGAAACAGCCTGTCTCTCTGAGTGTTGACTTCAATGTTCACTTTTATATTTATATGTGCATACGCTGATATCTCTGATATTGAGCATTTTCTCCCATAAATATAGCCTACCATAAAACTATTTCTTCATATATATATATATATATATATATATGTGTGTGTGTGTGTGTGTGTGTGTGTGTGTGTGTGTGCGTGTGCATAAAAATATGTAGAAAATAGGAAAGAACTCGTTAGGTAAATAATCCAAAGTTCTTTTGCTATTGTTTTTGCAAAACAGTGCTCGATACAAAAGTAGAGCCTAAATATAATTATTTGTTTAAAAATATGATTCCATCGCTACATAAGAGTTCTCATGTTTCAATACAAGAGCCGAAAACTTCAATATAATTATTTGAATTAAATTGAATTAAATTACCAAGCTATGTTCCATCTTCAAGCGAAACGTTTTTTGGAATAGTTATTTATTCGTACGTTTGTACAAAATGTGGCACAAGGCCAAAAAGTGCGTTGGCGAAGGATGGTCTTCTTCTGTCTTAATTCTAAACTTAGCTAGTCACAGACACGGACCCAAACATAGCAACAATATTCCTATCACCAAAACAACACATTCACTCCTACCTTTCATACTACGTCCACCATAATACCTCAAATTCTCTATAAAATCCTAACTAGTCCCCATATGTACATTTCAAAGTCTGTGGCGGGAGGGTAAATAACAACAGTTTCAAAACCCCAATGATTATTTACAATATGATTTAATACTATTTACGTAAAACAAATCAAAATAGGATTCTTGAAATTTATGCGTTTTTATTAGCATATTCATTATTAAAATTAAAATTACTATGGTAACGGCTAGAGCAATTGTTTAAAGAAAAGGGGCGTAAGGCTTAATAATTTTATCAATATCTCAGTTACATTCAAAGAGGTCAAGTCAGGGTAAGGTTGGGGCGTCTAAATTTAAAGCGGAAGATGACATCGTCTAGTCTGGTTAAATGTCTATGGAGATTTATTTATTTTTTTATTTATTTATTAAAAAAGTTGTTTTGTCATGGGTCCTTGGCGTCATCTCCAGCGTGGGGGACGACATACCTCCGTTCTTCGTTCAAACGGGTCTGAGAGACACCGCTGAGATCTACCAGGAGGCGATGAGGAGCGTGGTGAAGCCCTGGATGGACGAGATCGCCGCCGGACGCCACTGCGTCTTCCAGCAGGACTCCGCTCCTGCACACAAGGCCAAGACAACCCAGGCGTTGCTGTTCAACAATGCTCCTCACGACAGTTCGCCGAACTTGTGGCCGCCCTCCTCACCCGACTATTTCTTCTGGGGCGTGATCGAGGCCAAGACCAACAAGCACGCCCACAACACGGTCGACTCTCTGAAGGCTGCTATCGTGGGGGAGTTCGCCGCTATAGCAGCCATAGTCGCCGCCTTGAGATGGTCGTCGCACCCTTCGGCTTACTATACCAACAGAATAAGAGGGCAATTCGAGATTATTAACAGTGAATTTTTTTCTAGTGAGTCTGAGAGTGTTAATTTTAATGCCTGTTAATACATACAATGCATATAAAGTATGCATACATAATATTTTGTGTGTATGTACGTACTTGCGCAATTGGCATACGGGGTATTTCCCGTCTCCCCACACTCGAGTGTCTCAGTCAACAAAGGAGAGGGCGTGATGCGCAAGGATCCCACTAAGTCATTTTGTGATGAGCTCAAATTTCATTTTGCATTATCATTCACAAAAGGATCAAAGTATATTAAAAAATAAGCTTCAAATATTTTATATTTCTACCTTTCAGTTCTCTATTATATGTTTTAAAACTATATATATATATATATGAGGCACGATGTGTGTGTGTGTGTGTAATTTTCAGCGGATTTGCACCAAAATTTACATGCACATGCTCCAAGTTAGCGGGAAGGCCAACACCGACTTTGCATTTCCCAACTCCCATCGATAGTGGAAATAATCGATTTTTTATGCTTCTACGGCAATTTTCATGTAGTTTCTACTGGCCAGAGTGAGAGCCAATAGCTGGCTGCCACGAATAGACAGGAAGATTCTATTGGCCAGCGTGAGAGCCAACAGCTGACTGACACGAATGTTAACTAGCATGCTAGCATGCAAAAAAAAAAAATCGATAGCTGCATTCGTCACAAGTGGGGAAAAATTTAAATCTGCATGGCACTTTACTCCAATTGGCTCATTCGCTTGCTTAAACTCAACGTTGATTCTGATTACGCAGAACTGGGTTGGGTATGAAAAAGTATTTGTTGTTAACATTCTTTTTTTCATTGGGTTTTTCCAGTTACGAGTCCTTTTTTAAAGCTGATCGTTTTGTGTTCATTTTGTTTAGTTCCTTTTTCGTAATAGATTTAATGTTTAGCATAGAGCTTAGAAAAAATTCGCAGTGTGAGATAGGCAAGAAGTAAGGCATGTAGCAACATCAGCACGGCAAAGGGCACTCCTTTAAAGGCAAGGAAGGGCAAAAATATTTTAAGTCAAGTGATAGCGATTGCTGTATGAGTTGTACGATTTTTGAATCAAGCACAGGCAACGCCGGGCCATGTGACTAGTATATATATATATATATATATATATATATATATATATATATATATATATATATATATATATATTTGTTTTGTTTTTCATTTTCTCTTTCTTGGACGCCATGGTTTTTGGGAGCTTGTTCAGAGACCAAGTTAATGGCCTTTTATGATTCCTTCACGTGAATTGCACTAATATTTCGAATATGTAAGATTTAAATATTCCAGGGGAGCACCAGTATTTTAGAAATACCAAAGTTGGGCATGGCCCAAAATCTGTTGGGAACAACTGCACTTGAGTCAAAGACATCAAACTTCTGAAGAAAAATATGGTAATAACAGAATTTCAATCTAGAAACATCTTAATAAATTTTGTCTATTAAATATTAGAAATAGTTTAATTCTTTTTGATCGTAGAAAGAGATTTGTTTCCATTCAGAGATTGAAAAGAAAATAAGCAGAAAAGGTTCCTAAAGACTGCTTACCATTATAGAACCGGTTCCTGGAAATCTGGGATTCTATTATTGCTTAAGTGCAACGTTCGACTGACCCTATCAGTGCTGGTTTAATTCTGATACGCGTGCCAGTTGTTTCTATCTATCTACTATTTATTTGTTTATTTTTCTTCTGGTGCGAATCTTCTGAGCTCCAGTGTATCATATTTTTTCTATATCGTATTTCCGAAATACAAATACAGAAATATTTTCCCAAAGTATTTTTTTAGGAGATATTTTTTTTTCTTTCTAAGTAGTTACAAAATGGATGTTTTGTCTTTTTTTATTTTTAACCTTGATAATTGAGTGTAAACTTATACGCAGATAAATGTTACACATGCGCAACTGCCAAATTCCGGTATAAAGAATTGCTCAAAATGTATAAACAATAGTTGTGATTATGTTGAAAATCATAGTGTATAGTTGTTGAATATTCGCGCTACACAGCCATGTTTGTTGGTCTTTCTGTATCTGTGGTAGTTTCCGTAAATAAAAATGAGAGTTATTAACTTCAGGACGGAAAAAATATTAATATTTTCTTTTATTTTCGGAAAGAAATTCTGCAACCCATACAAATTAATGCTGCACATGATAAACCCATATTTCGTATCGTCGATGTAATCTTTTGTAATCATACTTATTATAAAACCCAGGTTGTGTGTGTCTGTGTCTGTTCGTTTGTATATTGGATCGGATTTCCTACATTTTTCGACCGATTTCAACAAAACTTCACAGGACTACGTAAAATTACCTTGCAGTGGTTCTAACAGCGCCAAAAATTGGAAAAACACAATTGCTTTTGCACGAAATATATTTGAAACCACGATTAAGAGGCATCGCTGTCGTGAGAATGAAAGGGGGACAACTCATATCGAGTTATACTTATTATAAAACCCAGGTTGTTTGTGTGTGTGTGTGTGTGTGTGTGTGTATGTGTGTGCGTGTGTGTGTTCGTTTATATATGGGATCGGATTTCCTACATTTTTCAACCGATTTCAACAAAACTTCACAGGACTACGTAAAATTACCTTGCTGTGATTCTGACAGTGCCAAAAATTGCAAAAACACAACTGTTTTTGCACGAAATCAATTTGAAAACACGATTATTTTTTTTTTGACAGGTAGTGTTTCTTATTGTCTTGCACACTTTTTTCTTTATTTTTACATTCAGAATGCTTTAAAAATTCCATTTACATGACAATTGTTTATAATAAAATTTTATTCAATCGATAGACTCATAACGATTGAAAACAATGTTTTTGTTTGAGTTTGGGTTTGACCAATTAGTAAAAAAAAACAAAACCAAAAAAAAACTAATTAAGACATGCGTGTCCGTCAACCTTAAACAATAATCTTTGTCAATTTTATTTTTCAGTCTTTATGATGGTCGATACTTGATCTATCTCTTACTGTTATATCCTCGGGCAACGCCGGGCTAGACTGCTAGTATTCAATAAAAAGAAAGTTTTACGTAAAAAAAAAAAAATTTGTACCTGCTTGAAGAAGTACGATTTCTTTAAAGAAAATTTTAATGAGATGGCCCACCGGGGGGGGTATATTTGAAAAATGTAAAATAGAAACAAGTCTTTTATTACTTGATTGCCTAGGAAATCCCGACTCACTTCTGAAGCGGTAAGAAAACGACAAATCTTCATCTCTGTCTTCTGGAATATTCAGTGAATACTGTATTTTGAACTTGTTCCATCCGATCGCGCCAGCAACGCTAAACTGTGCTGCCAGCAGCTAGACCGCGTATACGACAAATTACAGGAATATTCTTCATTGATCAATCGATGTCGGGCTTTGTTTCAGCAAGACAATGCGAGGCCAAACACTGCCAGGTTGATTAAGGAGAAGGTAAAACAGATGGACGATGTTGAGATTCTTCCACATCCACCATCCAGTCCCGATGCTGCTCGAAGGGACTATGACCAATTCCGCTCAATGGCACACTTCTTCCGCGACCAGCGATTCAACACTATGGATGAAAGTAAACGAAGCTTATTTACAGTTTGTTTGTTTTTTTTATATTAGTATTCAAAGCCAGCGGACTGTCTGGGACAGATTCGAATATTGACTGATCGCTGGCAGAAGGTGATCGACAATGATGGATTTTATTTTGCAGAATAAATGTTGGTTTTAACCAAGAAAAATTTTGTTTTCGCTCTGCTTCCCAAGTGAGTCAGTACTTTCTGGCCAGCCTGATATCTTTTCTAAATTGTAATCGTAATATTAGACGTTTCCTTATAAGGAAACATTTGACATTCATTGCCCGAGCAGCCAGTACTTTTTTCGGTTAAAATTTATAAAATCTTTCTCTTAAAGATATTTTTTTAGGATAATGAGTTTCTCAATTTTAGTGTATATTATTGATCTTTTTCGTATTTATAAATGCATCCTTCCTTTCTCTTTGTTTGGGGTTGTGTCGACTGATGTTGATTTATCGCTGGCAAAAGATGATCGACAATGATGGATTTTATTTTGAAGAATAAATGTTGGTTTTAACCCAAAAAATTTTGTTTTCGCTGTGCTTCCCAAGTGAGTCAGGACTTTCTGGCCAGCCTGATATCTTAGCTAAATTGTAATCGTAATATTAGACGTTTCCTGATAAGGAAACATTTGATATTCATTGCCCGAGCAGCCAGTACTTTTTTCGGTTAAAATTTATAAAATCTTTCTCTTAAAGATATTTTTTTCAGGAGAATACGTTTTTCAAGTTCAATGGATTTTTAATGATCTTTTCCGTATTTATAAATGCATCCTTCCTTTCCCTTTGTTTGGGGTTGTGTCGAAAGTCAATATCTCCATTATGACATCATACTTCCTTCGTGTTACATCTGCTACCCATATAAACCTCGACATATTTGGGAAGAATCCTCGGATACATAGAGGTATAAACAGGTTTATAGCATTGCTTGATCGAGGGAAGTTGTGGATAGCTATGAACGCCCATATCTGGAAGGCCATACAGCACATATAAGGAGATACTCCAAATCAGAAAGCTGCAATGTATTGAACAGGTGATCAGGAAGGAGGAATAAGAAAGCTAAAAAAAAAAATGAACTTACTATCAGTTGTTAAAGGGGGCAAGAAAGGGCTTGTTAATTTTAACGCCTCAAAAACGAAAGCGATTTCTTTTAATCATCTGAGAGAAACATTTTTTAACTTCAGTCAGCATGGCTGATGCTAACCTCCATGGCTAGATGTAACCGCAAGTTCTATGCTAACAGTTTTTTCTATCGCGCTTGTGGAACGCTATTCCGGTTTCTTGCTTCCGAGTCAATTTTCATCTTTAAAAATTTAAATGCAATGTCATTATCATCTGTCTTCTTAATTCTTGTTCTTTTGTTGCTCTCTCTCCTTATTAGTAGTTTTTTCTCACATTCTCAGTAACGCTTTGCGTCCTAGTGGCTTTATTGCCTTGCTTGGGGTTGAATGATGAAAAAAACAGGACTAGAGAGATAGGGGAACGCATCGTTCCAACTACCTAACGAGTTTTTTTGTGAATGATAGTTTGCAAACGTAACGTGAGGCACAAGGCCGAAAGTAGTGAGCTCGATCATGATGATCGAGCTCACTACGCAGTCGTAACTGATCTAGCAAGTTTTGCACAAGACTTGAAAAATACTGCGTCATCCATGATTCCATCAGATTTTTTTTATCACGCCCAAGCACTATTGTCTCGACTGTCGATTAGTTGTCCTACGGCCATTGTCTGCAATGGACGTTACTCCAAGGAAGCGTACGGAAATTGTGATGCTGCACGAACACGTCAGCAAGCCAACGTGGAAGCACACAGTCACACACGCATATATGCAAACACACACGCATGCACACCTAAACGCACGCACACAATCACATATGCGCACAATCACGGATGCGCATAAACATACAAACTTACTCATTCAAAAACAAACAACATTACACTACGTCGAATTGCGTGGTGCAATTGTGTAGATGGCGGAGCGGAGAGCGAAAGTCTTGGAAAGGGAGAAACGTTTCTAATGGTCACTAGGGAGGGGAAGCTGTGATGAGCCGTGATCGTCCATCTTGTGAAGAGACACGCCACATAAAAGATCCGTGCTATCATTTTCTTGTATTAACAATTGCAAGCCAACGGTCTGTTTATTTTTTGTTTTTTGTTTTTTTTTTTCTAATGGTCACTAGGGATAGGAAGCTGTGAAGAGCCGTGATCGTCCATCTTGTGAAGAGACACGGCACATAAAAGATCCGTGCTAGTATTTTCATGTATTAACAATTGCAAACCAACGGTCTGTTTATTTTTTGTTTTTTTTGTTTTTTTTTCTAATGGTAACTAGGGAGAGGAAGCTGTGAAGAGCCGTGATCGTCCATCTTGTGAAGAGACACGGCACATAAAAGATCCGTGCTAGTATTTTCATGTATTAACAATTGCAAACCAACGGTCTGTTTATTTTTTGTTTTGTTTTGTTTTTTTTCTAATGGTAACTAGGGAGAGGAAGCTGTGAAGAGCCGTGACCGTCCATCCTGTGACTGATACGGCAAATAGAAGACCCGTGCTATCATTTTCTTGTATTAACAATTGCAAACCAACGGTCTGTTTCTTTTATTTATTTACTTTTATTTTTTTATATATATATATATATATATATATATATATATATATATATATATATATATATTAATTTTAATTTCTCTTTTGTGGCTCTGCATCAGTTCATAAGCGACTTTGAATGTTTAGCTAAAAATCTAATTGCCAGCGGATCTTCAAATTCTTCGCGCCAGTCAGTGACAGACATATCTCGAGGGTTGGGAATAAACGCTACCAGGGACTTGCGATTTTATTTACAGACTTTATTTATTTAGAGGAACTTTTTAAAGACCGTGGGAAGCAAACCAAAATCCGTGAAACATACACAAACGCACGCGGGCGCGTACAAAGAAGCTCACACGCATTCACAGTGATACGAGCAAACGCACACACGTAGAGCTTACGGCCACATCGCGTTCAAACTCGATCACCGATGTTAAGCAACGTCGAGTCTGCTCAGTGCCTCGATGGGCGACTGTGATTGACATATGTTTAGCTATAGACACTTGACCAATCCTTTTGTTTCTCTTGATTTAAAAAGAAATATCGAATATTATAATATGACTCTCGGGGACTTTTCACTGATAGTCGGAATACTTGGCTACACCAGGTGCTGTAAGCTTGGATGTGCGAGTGGTGTAATGGATAAACGGCTCGGAATTGTTAATCGGAGAGCCGAGTTCCAATTCCATTTGGGTTCGTCAGATTCACTTACGCGCAAATATTCTTGGAAAATTTATGAATGCACCACTTCTCCCCCAGCTATGGGTTAATTAGTAAAACTTGTATCACTAAAACCATAAGTATCTCCAAAAAATAAAAATTGCGTACGGCATTACATGACCCACATAGCTGTTGATATGTCGATAAAAAAAAAACACGTCCAAAAAAGCACACACGTATATCGGTTTTCTAAGCGTAGCTTAGATGTGGTACAACGCCAAAAGTATAGGGTACCCAGAAAGGATCGAACTCACTATTCAGTTAGTGCGAGACAAGCTTGTTAACCACTACACTACACCGAGGTGCCCAAAACAAGCATGTATTAACGAACACTAGAATGCACACAACACATGTACATACACGCATACGCACACAAAACCAGACTTGCAGACCTGCGCATATACACACCTGAATACACGCACACAATCACAGATGCACACAAACATACACACCTACTCATACAAAAACCACGCGGATGTACAACAGTCACACACGCATATATACCAACAAGCACACACAGATGCACATATACGTACTCACACAAACGCGCGCACGTGGCCACACATACAAATATACACACACAGAGACAGACACACACATGTATGCACAGAAATGCGTATAGAAACAAAACACGGAAAGTACACGGCCACAGACACATACACATGTACGAACGCAAACATACACACCTGAACACACGCATACAATCACCTATGCCCACAAACATACAAACTTTCTCACACAAAAACAACGCGGAAGCACACAGTCACAATCGCATACATATAAACACAGATACACGTATTCACACAGACGCGCACACGTGCCCAAGCATACAAATACACACACACAGACACACAAACGTATACACAAAAATGTATAATGAAACGAAGCACGAAGAACACACTGACATAGACACACATACACACATGTATGAACGCAAACATACACACCTGAACACACGCACACTATCACCTATGCACACAAACATACACACCTGCTCATACAAAAACAACGCGGAAGCACACGGTCACACTCATACATATAAACACACATACACAGATACAAATACACGTACTCATACAGACGCGCACACGTGCCCACGCATACAAATGCACACAGACACACACACACGTATGCACAGAAATGTGTAATCAAACAAAGCACGAAATGCACACGAACATAGACACACACATGTATGAACGCAAACATACACACCTGTACTCACGCACACAATCCCCTATACACACAAACATACACACTTACTCATACAAAAACAACGCAGAAGCACACAGTCACACACGCATACATAGGAAGACACACACATACACACAGATACACATACACGTCTTCACACAGACGCACGCACGTGCCCACGCATACAAATACATACACAGACACACACACGTATACACAGAAATGTGTAATAAAACGAAGCACGAAAAACACACGGACATAGACACACACACACATGTATGAACGCAAACGTACACACCTGAACACACGCACACATCACCTATGCACACAAATATATACACTTACTCATACAAAAACAACGCGGTAGCACACAGTCATACACACACACATGTATGAACACAAACACACAGGCAAACACAGATTTTCAAGAAGTAAGAATCTTTGAGAAGTAAACAATTGTAGTCGAACGTTTTCTTGAATTGCGTCAATTAAAAAAAATTAAATAAATAAATCTTACACTGCACCAGAAGCCGACACATGCTAAAATAAATTTACGGTTTCAGACAACAACAAAAGACAGATAATTAGAAACAAAATCAATAAAACAAAATAAAAATAAAATTAAAAAAAAACAGAAATTGCCATGTGATCTTATAACAGAAAATATTTAACTGATCCAGAAATTACCAACATTCTTTGACAAAATATTTCCATCTCAGCATTTGTACCATTTATTTGTTTATTCTTCGTCCGGCGAGGATTTTCACATGTTGGCGAATATTCCAAAAAAAAAAAAAAGGCTTTCCCTATAAACCGTCTAACACCTGATCCCACTTTTCTTTTGATATTAAGCCCATAAAAAACGTCCCCGGCATAATTCTTTATAGGACATTCTTGGCAAAATCCTATGAACGAATTGTAATGTAGTCAATCGCTTTCTCACCGACGTGATGCGGCTTCCCTCTGTCTTTTCTACAAATATTTTTTTTGTCTTTTTATAATTACTCCTTGCTCATTTTCTACTATCCATTTAGACAAACTCGTTTGCTATGTTATTCGCTATTTCTTTCTGCATGTCTTGCCTTCAATATTTCCTGGACGAAACGTGTACACTGTTCTCAGTATGCTTTTTTTTGCTTTTGAATCTATATGAATTTCTTTTATAATGTGTTTGCAATTACCTGATGCAACACAAAGTCACACACGTATATTACTTCAAACGTTATTATAGGGGATACGCGTATTTGAAATAGACGCCCATTTTTATTTGTAATACCCTTCGGAAATCTGTGAATTGACCTCTTCTTTTGATATTGGGCCGATAAACAAAAAACCCAAAAAAACACGTTCCCGGCATAATATTTTATACATTCTTGGCAAAATCCTATGAACGAATTGTAATGTAATCGATCCAGACCAGATATTTCTATTTCAATCGCTTTCTCACCGACGTGATGTGGCTTCCCTCTGTCTTTTTTACAAATATTTTCATGGCAAGCACTCCGAGGGGCTCTTTTTTTTCCTGGTGGCCCGAATACATGAAGTTAAGCGTAGTACTGCACTGGCGTCTAGATCCCATCCTTTAACGTTAATAACGATCTATTTTAAATTACAGAATTGTACTTGGATTAAACGAAAATTACTTACAATATAATACATATTACTTAGGATACATTCCTTCTTGCCGTCAATTTTGGCGGCACGGGTACACTAGTTCTAATATAATTCTTTTCTGGCTTTAAATAACCTGCAAAGAAAAGGCATCATTTAATCGATTCACAAAAAATGATTTGAAAGTGTAGTTTTATATAATTCAATACTATATTTCTTTTGTGTGCCCTTCATGTTGTGGGCAATGATGGCTCTCCGCAAGCAATGTTTGTCTTTTTAAAACTACTCCTTGCTCATTTTCTTCTATCCATTTAGACAAACTCGCTTGCTATGTTATTCGCTATTTCGTTTTGCATGTCTTGCCTTCAATATTTCTTGTGTCAAATCCTTTTTTTTCTGAACGAAACGTGTACACTGTTTTCGATATGCTTTTTTTCTTCTTTTGAATCTATGTGATTTTTTTTTTTAAGCGTTTCACCTCAAGCAAGGCGGGAAGCCACAAGGACGCAAGGGGGTTACAGAAAATTTAGAGCAAGATCAGATAGGAGTGATAGAAGAAAGGATGAGGAGAAGGATAGTGGATAGATCAAGGCAACTGGAGATATCGATTGACATTACATTTGAATAGTTGGAGATTAAAGCTATCAGGGAAACTGGAATAAGGAAGGGAGTTCCACAGGCGAGAGGTGCGAGATATGAAGCTATTAGAGTAGAAGAGACGGCTACATTTAGGAGTTTCGACAGTGCAGGGGTGAGAGCAGGATGCCAGCCTCGTAGGGCGCTTGAATTCATGAAGTCTGGGAACCAGCGAATGCAGCTCCTCGGAGCAATTGCCATGGAAGTATTTGTAAAAAAGACAGAGAGAGGCGACGGCGCGTCTGTGAGAGAGCGGCTGTAGACGAGATAATGTGTTTGCAATTACCTGATACAACACAAAGTCACACACATATATTACTTCAAACGTTATTATAGGGGATACGCGTATTTGAAATAGACGTCCCCTTTTATTTTTAATACCCTTCGGAAATCTGTGAATTGACCTCTTCTTCTGATATTAGACCGATAAAAAAAAACACGTTCCCGACATAATTTTTTATACATTCTTGGCAAAATCCTATGAACGAATTGTAATGTAATCGATCCTGACCAGCTATTCAGTCACTTTCTCACCGACGTGATGTGGCTTCCCTCGGTCTTTTCTAAAAAATATTTTCATGGCAAGCACTCCGACCAGCTTTTTTTTCCTGGTGCTCCGAATACATGAAGTTAAGCGTGCTACTGCACATGCATCTAGGTCCCGTTCTTTTACTATTAAAAGAGCGAAATGCAATCGCCACGTCGAATGCAACAGTTTCTTTTCTCGCACTTCCTACCTGTGGAACTCTCTTCCGTTACTTTGCTTCATCGATCGGTATACGAAATTGAACGAAACCCAGCCATGGGTTAATTATTAGGATTTGTATCAGGAAATCAATATAATCTCCAAAAATTTCTTACAATCTAAGAATATTTTCTGGATTACGACATTTTCATTGTTACTTCTGCCTTCTCTCACGACAGACTAACGGACCAGATTTCCTTTTCGTCCTGCAGGATCTCCAACTGAGCATCTCCCACTGCGGCTCTCTACTTTACGACGAACGATTCGTGACTAGCCTCTGACTGCCTATCAACCGTCTCGCTATTTCTAGATCAATACTGACAGCACGACGGGCGGCTTCTAGATTTTACTATCTAGACAAATATAAAACTGCCGGTGCTTCAGATAAAAACATCTACAAACTCCCTGACGACGTGCGTACCCTTTGCGAATCTAACGGGAGCACGTTGTGTCATAATGTATTGTATCCCTGACGATATTCAGTCACCCCCCCACGAGGGTGTCATGTGGCACAGGGCCTTTTAACGTGGGCATTCCCGAGTCATTAGGCTCGGCCAAAAATATGCCCATTGAACCCGTATAAACGGGTTCAGGGCTGGTTTTACCTCCCCGAAGGAGACTCCGCCCTTCGGCGTAGCCTCCTTCGGGTTCCACCCGTCCGTAGGAAGAGAGGTCAACCGAACAGTCGGTTCAAAAGTGAACGACTGACTGACTCATTGTATTGTATCCCTGACGAAGTCTGAAGAATAGATTGGTCGAAACTTTAGGGAAATATTATCATGAACGGAAGGTCTCATTTTTTTTTTTCCAGACAAAATTTAGCATGATTTTTTTTGTTGGACTCACCTAATAAGTCCGTTAACAAATTAATGATTTTCAGTTAAAACTTCGACAGGAAATTCTGATATTAGATTTATTTAAAAAATCGGGAAGCAATGTTTTTAGCAAACACAGAATACCGCCGACTTTTTTGATGCCTTTGATCTGTGAAATTAGAAAATTTTGTTAGCAACATCTGCGAAGTCGATGTCTCTCCATTAATTGTCTTTCTTCCTGTCTTCTATACCGTAATGCATGTTTAAAATGATGCAAATATTCACAGCATTTTTTGGAGCAAAGTCTTTTTAGTCATATGAATTGATAATCGTATTCTTCTGTTCACTGTAAGCAGACAACGCGCATGCGCGAAATTGAAAAATATAATATTGCGATAATTTACCCATCGCACCCTTTACAGTTAAATATTGATCGGGATTATGTTTTACTCTATTGTAAACATTCGTAGGATTTATAATTAAGTCTATAGATAAGTCCTGCTAAAATTTATGCTGAATCTGTAGTTCAATATTAGTCACATCTCACATTTATAGTTGCGTCAATAGTTAAATATTGGTACACTATTGTAGACTCTTCCACAACAACCTAGTTAACCCCTGCTGGGAAAATGCCCTACTCCTCTTTTCAACATCACAATCTTACAAAATATACAAGTATTCATTGGTCAATCACCTTCAATCTAGCTTGCTGATTGGTCAGTTCCGATCAATCAAACCGCCTGCACGCGACCAATCTGTTTTCCCGCTCATAAGCTGGGATCCTATCACGTGGCACACGACCATTATATAAACCCAACACGTGTAAACTCCCTCGAGTTTTCTTTCTATTCATCTCTCTCTCGCACGTCTCATTCCTTGCTACCAAGTGTCAAGATGTAATCTTCAAGAACTCCCGTCTTAGCCATTGCGATCAGACGTTAAAGACCATTACCAACTTTCACGCAAGTACGAACTCTGAAATCTCTTCTGAACTTTTACCAACTTTACAACTCACAATTCCAAACTTTATTCTTCTAAATTACAAGTTTAATATTACTTCCTTTTAATATGAGCTCAGGTACAACTATTACCTTAATCAAAGGGACACAACTCTGTCCTAACTTTTCAGTTCGCATGCATGTATATCAAACATTAATAAATTCAACTGTTATGTTTTGAAATCATTCCGTTCATTTTTGCATTTTATACTATATGCTATTTACGTCAAATATAAATTGCATTGCGTCCACGCATTGTCCTTAATCCCACCTTTCCTAGCCAAAGTTAAATATTGGTAACACTATCACTACAATAATGGTGATCCCGACGTTCGTCGTTCGACGTTCACAACAACAATGGTAATACAATCGCTACACTATTTACATTATTCAGACTATTATCCTCATCTTTATTGCCATATTTATCACAAAGTTTCAGCCGATGTACGCTCCGTTCTTCTTCAGGTGGTTGGAATGTCGAACTGAACTCTTTATTTCGCTCAGTGGGAGAAACTGTTCTAGTTCCACGTGCCATGTCTAATGGTTGTCAGTTATCTCCTGTTAATTCCCCTCTCCAAGTTCTCCACTACCATAACCGGGTATTGAACTCACAACTCTGGGATCTGTCACTGGATCTAACCAACGCCTTTATCCACTGTGCCATGTGTCCTGATAACTGACATCCATTAGACATGGCACGTGGAACTAGAACAGTCTACCCTAGCGAGCGAAATAAAGGGTTCAGTTCGACATTCCAACCACCTGTAGAAGGCCGAAACGTTGTGATAAATATGGAAACAAAGATGAGGATAATAGTGCGAATAATGTAAACAGTTTACATAATACCTCATCTTGGAAGTATAGACAGATATTAAATATTGGTTGAGTTTATACTTATACGTAGAGAGGCGTATTAAATTTATTAAAAAAAATCTTCTAATCCTAAAAGCAAGTACCGAATATATATATATATAACAGATGACGTACAGCTTTACCCAGCATGGATTTTCCCACTTCGACGAAAAATGCGAAAAACTAAAAATATTTTTTCTACTCTCGTTTGGAAATGACATTTCTTTTTTTCTTTAAGCAATTTTCACACTTTCAGATTACGCATGTGTCTCGTGAACTCAATTCGATCAAATTTCTTTTCGTTAATTTTGAATTTATAACATATACAATGTAAATTAGTCACTGTTTCGTTTATTTCTCAAGAGTGATCAACGATTGTAAAAAGTTTTCCGAAATATATATCTGTTTTAACAATAAATTATCCATTAGAATTACAAGTTTTTATTCTTTTTAATTCAAACAAATATCCCACTAGACACAAATATCCCACTAGACACATCAAAACAAAAACAAAAAAAAGCTGGGATAAAATAAAATCCGTAGCCATTTTTACAAATTTGAGCCTCTCTCTGGATCAGCATCCGCCTCGCCTATCTACTATCTGCTTCACAACCGAATAGTGGCGCCTGGCTCAATGGCAGTGCCCTCTTCATCTAGCGGTAACCTTCTAGATGATAAGTGCACTCGGGTCGCGATCCGTCTTTGGCTCAAATTATATGAGCGTCAAAGATGCAGATGTGAAGCTTCCGTTGATGAGTTTGGTTTACATCCTCTCTCCTGTCGTCGGAGGCCGCTTTCCAAGGCATGCAGCACTAAACGACATCATCAGAAGAGGTCTGGATGCAGCTGGCTTCCCTTCCCAAATCGAACCTGTAAGGCCTCGACCGTGGTGATGGAAAACGGACGGATGGCATTACTTTTAAAATTGATTTGGGATGCGGATACGTTTTCGATGGATAATTTAATCAGGTCCGCGGTTGAGCCAGGATCCGTCGCTCGGGATGCAGAGATAAAAAAAAAATAGTTAAATATTCTTCTTTTGCTGATAGATTTTTTTTTTTTTTAGTTTTCCGAAAATATATATATCTTTTAACAATGAATTATCCGTTGGAATTACAAGTTTTTATTTTTTTGTAATTCAACTTCAAATATGTTGGCTGGATTTTGTTTGAATTTGCGCAACCTACTCCACCTGAATACGGATGCGTCTTAAACCTCATCAGGAGTGTAGGAATTAAATCCTACATATATATATATATATATATATATATATATATATATATATATGTATGTATGTATGTATGTGCGTGTGTGTGTGTGTGAAAATATACAGAAAATAGGAAAGAACTCGTTAAGTAAATAATCCAAAGTTCTTTAGTATTTTTTGTTATTATTTTTAAAAAATAGTGCTCGATACAAAAGTAGAGAATAAATATAATTATTTATTTAAAAATATGATTCCAACTCGCGACATAAGAGGTCTCATGAGACCTCTTTGTAGCGTGTTGGAATCATATTTTTAAATAAATAATTATATATATATATATATATTTCAACGAATAAAATATATATATATATATATATTTCAACGAATAAAATCCCATCGGAACGTTTATTGGAAAAACAATAATTACTAGAGCTACTTCCGTCCAAATACTTGCGGATGTAGTTGTAGACCATTTGAAAATAAAATGAAATATTTGAAAATAAAATATTTCATTTTTTATAGACACGTAGCATTATTGTTCAATCATCAAAATGCAGGGTGTTTCTCTAGTTGTTCAAACAAACCAGCGGCCGCTCAAATGGGGGGGAGTTCGAGAAGCGTGAGCACTTTGCTGAGGAGGAACTGCGTTCCAGCAGAATGCTGCTCCTCCTCACATTGCTAATGTTAACCTGGCATGTCTCCTTGAATAGTTTGGGGAGGGGGGTGGGCGCGTCTCATAAGCCGCAAAGCTGTAGAGGAACGGGGCATCTCACTAGCCTGACATGAACCCCACCCACCAAGATTTCTTCCTCTGGGGGTTACCTCAAGGACAACATCTACCAGAGCAACCCTTGCTGCATTGAAGGCAGCCATCATTGAGAAGATTCAAGCGATCACCCAGGAGGAATTTTCACACGTTATCAACAACTTTGCATTCAACAATGCCTTGAACTGAACGTCGGCCATCTGGAGCATATAATCTATGGCCCCTTTAGATATTTTTGGTTCATGTAGACTAAATGGTTTCAGATCCCTAAATGGTATCCTTTTACCTTTCAATAAATATTAGGTTGGTGTAAAAATAATGACGTAATAATGTCGTTTTTTTACGTTAAAAAATACGTTAAAAAACGACATTATTAGGTCATTATTTTTGCTCCAACCTAATATAACGTGTGCAAATTCCTCTTGCACCAATCATGATGGGTCATTCTATATACATAGTTGGGTATTTCTCGTGTTTTGTACGGCCGCATAACACTAAACACTCTTGTGTAGAATTTAAATTCGACAGGGTCAAATCGGTTCCACATTCCGCCGATGACCATTAGATTAATGGCCGTTGTGATTTGATTTTAACATAGACAAAGAATAGAAATGAAAAGATAAAATATAGAAAGCTAGATTATTGATTATGTTGTTACTTAGTTCATAGACTTGCAAACTCTGTTGGTTCCATTCTCTTTTATTGGCACAATAGGAATAAATGCATTACTCATGATTTAAGCTTTTAAAAAAAAAGCAATACAAATAATTATACAATGGAATTGAATCGTGAATTATTTCACTCGAACCATCTAAATTAGGAGAACGTTTCTCAGTGTTTGACGTAATTAAAACGAAATTATTTATTACTCATTGCTGCAAGCTGGACAGTGATCAATTAGCTTTCTTTAAGGGCTGTATTTTAACAGCGAACAACAGTTCCTAGGAGAGATCGATAAATGGTGCTGATTCGCGACAGCAATAGAATTCTTTTTGCATGTGTCCTGTTCTCCAAATTTGCTCTCATGCAAGCACTCCTTGCCTAGTCAGTGTTCTTCAACTATACAGTGTAACCCGGATATAAGAGACCCGGATATAAGAGAAACCCGGATATAAGAGACCCGGATATAAGAGAAACCCGGATATAAGAGAGATTTTCTCTGATCACAAATTAGAGCCATACTTACCTAAAAAAAATAGACCAAACCCGGATATAAGAGAAACCCCGGATATAAGAGACTTCTTCTCCGGTCCCAACAACTCTCTTATATCCGGGTTACACTGTATTACGAAGATATAGAAAAAAAATAGTTCAAAGAATTCGTCGTATCAACTGGAATTGGTCTTTTGACGATAGACTTATCGTGAAAAGAAAACGACGATACATATCTGAATTGAATAAGGACGCCCTGAATTTATACGAATAAGAAAGGGTGTACATAAAGTTACTTACAATTTAATATATATATATATTACAAAGACAACTGATGTGGCACAACAATTAGATGACCTTCAACCAACCAACTATCATTTTCCTTCAAAAAGGGTGCACAACCACATTGAGGACTGCATATTCGTAGATTCCTAAATGAAACATTTCCAGTCCGGTGGACTGGAAGAAATGACCCAATTTCCTGGCTACCTCGTTCACCAAATAAAACTTCCCTGAACTTCATTCTATGGGGCTATGTTACAGATATCGTGTATCGAATAAACTTTCAGATATCCTGTTGATAAAATAGGTACTGTTAAATAAACCCTTAAAATTTTAAGAATAGTGTATTTGAAGAGATGGTCCAATTCCCTGGCCACATCCTCCACCGGATATCACTCCCCGGGAATTCTTTCTATGGGGTCGTGTTAAAGATATTGTGTTTAAAACAAAGATACGGGGCATCTCTGATAATTATATAGATAACATTGCTTGGTAAAGAGGGCAATTTTTGGCAGTTTTCAGTGGATGCCTTCCCTGCATTCTCAGCCCCGTCGATGAAAAGGCTAGATTGAGAGAGACAGAGTCTGCTCGCATATGAAAGACATTAAAATCATACACGCAATAATCGTTTCGAACGTCTCTCAGCCATATCATGTCACTTCTGGAATTTCATCGCCGAAGTTATGCAACTTTGGGCCTGGTCAGTGTGTAGATGGGTGACCGCTTGAATGTACGGTGGGGTGTTGTAGAATAAAACAGACACCCCCCGGTAACATAAATTATAAAATGAACTAGGCAAGACGCCTTAAATAAAGAACACAAAGTGAGTCAGCGGCATACGGTTGGAGTTGAGGAGAAATTATAATGACGTCACGGCGAGTCAACTTAGCGAGACATATTATAACCGCAGCTGTAACAGGGTTCATGGATAATGGCTCTGAATTGTTAATCGGAGAGCCGAGATCTAATTCCTCTCGGATTCTTTTTTTTTAAATAAACGTTCATAACATAGCACAATTTAGGGATGAATACACCTCTTCTCCCCCAGGTCTTGGGAGAGGCAAGAGCCGTGTCACTCAAAACCATTATTATTTCCAAAAGATTCTTACAGTCTAAACATATTTTGGGGCGAAATCGATAAAAGCTCGTCAAGCTGTTCAAATACAGTAAATTCGACCTTGTTAGCCGAACGCTCCGTTGTGGCCAAGTCGGTTAAAGGCACGTCAAGTTAAATGACGGTTCCGTATAGGATACAGGTTCGATTCCTGTCGGAGGACGCATATTTTCTATGACAATTTCTCGGACATTCAAGCCGGTAAATTTAGTTTAATACTGTCTATTATAAAACAGAGCATTTACTTAAATAGTTGTATCTATAAAAAGAATGTATAAACATAAAAAATGTCTTAAAATAATTATCGGACTTTGTCCATTTCATAATGTGTGACGTCATTTGTTTACATTTGGATATACCATGAGCAGATATGAATGGTTTAAATACAGTTGCTAGAGAATCATGGAAATCGGTTGCAGTTTAAAGACAGTAAAATCGAACCTGTGACACCAGAAATTTCTCGGACATTCAGGCCTATTATAAAACAGGCTTGATCTATCTATAAAAAGAATGGTTAATGTCTTAAAATAATTGTCGGACTTTTGTACATGCAATATGTGACGTCATTTGTTCATTTGGATATAAATGACGGTTCCGTATGGAAGGAGTTTACAGGTTCGAATCCTCTGTGTGGGAGGACGCATACGGTTTTTACAGGTTATCCTGTCGGAGGAAAATTTCTATGAAAATTTCGGACATTCAGGCCGGTAAATGTTGTTTAATACTGTTTATTATAAAACACAGCATTTAGTTATATATTTGTATCTATAAAAAGAATGTATAAACATAAAAAATGTCTTAAAAATAATTATCGGAATTTGTTCATTTCATAATGTGTGACGTTATTTGTTTACACTTGGATACGCATCGAGCAGATATGAATGTACGTGAGAGAATCATGGAAGATTGTAGTTTAAAGACAGTAAAATCGACCTTGACAACAGGAAACGCTCCTCTGTGGCTTGATCGGTTAAGTGCACGTCAGGCTATATGACGGTTCCGTATAAGATACAGGTTCGATTTCTGTCGGATGACGAATTTTTTTTAATGACAATTTCTCGGACATTCAGGCCGGTAAATGTTGTTTAATACTGTTTATTATAAAACAGAGCATTTACTTAAATATTTGTATCCATAAAAAGAATGTATTAACATAAAAAATGTCTTAAAATGATAAGCATTATGACATAACACAAATACCAATATTCCGTAAAAAGGAATTTTCGACTATTTACGTATTTATAGTTATTCTTAAAATTTTATCAAAAACAGCAGTCTTGTACATGTAGTTAAACATTAATTACTATTTTTTTTTCAATTAATAACTATGCATCTGCCCCTTCAATATCTATCTATAATAATTTTGGAGCGTGTAACATCGATTAATACTTCGAGTAAATGTGGGGATAGTTCTATGAAGTGATATTCGATAAGTTTTAAAATTACGAGAAGTTAAATAATAGTATAATACAATAGTCTTTCATCGGTAACGCAAGTTTAATTTCAATGTGGTGTTCTGTCGACAAGAAGAGAATGTTTTATTTTTCAGGATTCGAACGTTATCACCATTGGTCGATTAATTTAAAGACAGAACTACAAAGGCAGAATATTTCTCCGCGGCTGGATATTCATTGATTTATCTAATATTCGTTATCTTAATGCTGAAAAGAAATAGCAACTCCAGAGGTGTAAAATGCATAGATAGATAGATAGATAGATAGATAGATAGATAACATCAGAAAATGATAGATAGATAGATAGATAGATAGATAGATAGATAGATAGATAGATAAAAGCAGAAAATGATAGATAGATAGATAGATAGATAGATAGATAAAAGATACAGAAAATGATAGATAGATAGATAGATAGATAGATAGATAGATAGATAGATAGATAGATAGAATAACATGGATGATGAGAAAATGATAGATAGATAGATAGATAGATAGATAGATAGATAGATAGATAAAAGCAGAAATTGATAGATAGATAATATATTTAGCTGTTATGAACATAATATGCGAGGGACAAACTTGTAAAGCAAACATTTCGAAAAGTCTGTTCATGTTTCAAAAGGTTTTTTTCCTCAGTTGCCAAACATTTATAAATTCTTGAAGAATTTGATTAAAGCAACCAGTCGGATTTGGCAATATTTAATAGATTATGTTGTTCTTTGAACTTTAAATGAAAAAATGATATTATTACTTACCACAATAGGATGTACATACATACATATATGTATGTGTATATATATATATATATATATATATATATATATATATATATATATGAAGGTGATGGAAACTTCTGAGGTTGACCAAATTCCCCATATCATGCGATGTGACCAAAATACGACGCTCAAGAAAAAGCTGTACTTACCTACAATAGAAAAAGAGATATTTCACACATAAGTAAATATAAAACAAAATGATTTTCGTATAACATATATATGTTATATAACATGTATATATCTAAATAAATTTTTATACATTCTTTTTATATAAACAAATATTTTAAGTAAATGCTCTGTTTATAATAAACAGTATTAAACAACATTTACCGGCCTGAATGTCCGAGAAATTTTCACAGAAAATATTCTTCCTCCGACAGGATTCAAACTTGTGTCCTATACGAAACCGTCATTTAGCTTGACGTGCCTTTACCGATTCGGCCACAGATAGCTTTCGGTTAACAAGGTCGAATTTACTGTATTTGGACTTCCATCTTCCATGAATCTCTCACGCACATTTATATCTGCTCATGGCGTATCAAATGTAAACAAATGACGTCAATCATTATGAAATAGACAAAGTCCGACAATTATTTGAAGACATTTTTATGTTTATACATTCTTTTTATAGATACAAGTATTTAAGTAAATGCTCTGTTTATAATAAACAGTATTAAATAACATTTACCGGCCTTTTAATGTGGCCCAATCGGTAAAGGCACGTTGAGCTAAATGACGGTTCTGTATAGGATACAGGTCCGATTCCTGTCGGAGGACGAATATTTTCTGTGAAAATTTATCGAACATTCCGCTGGTAAATGTTATTGATACTGTTTATTATAAACAGAGCATTTACTTAAATATTTGTATCTATAAAAGAATGTTAAACTTAAAAAATGTCTTAACACACACACACACACATATATATATATACATGTGTGCGTGTGTATGAAGAAATATAGTTTAAAGGTGTGCTATATTTATGGGACGAGGTGCTCAATATCAGAGATAGAGCGTATGTAAATATAAATATAAAAGTGAACATTGAAGTCAAGACTTTGCTTATTTTTTGTTTAAAAAAATATACAAAATAAAAAATAAGCAAATAAATAAGAAAAAATAAGTAAAATTAACCCAAGTAAATAAATTAATTAACAAATCGCTACCGCTAAAATAACCGTTAGAGCCAATAAAATCAACATAAATAAGTAAGAACAGGTAAAAATAATCAATCCAAGTGACTGTCTTAGGCGCTTAGGCATTCAGAAATAAATAGTAGTCGTCTATTGCCATTCGGTTATCTTATGCCTCTATGATTTGAGATCTATTTGATCGGTAAAGTGATGAGTTAAGTGCATTGTCAAGGCGGAAAGATGATATTAAAAATAAAATTTATATTAAAAACTAAATATTTATTGCGTAATTTAAATTCTACGGGCTTAATGATATACATATATATATATGTGTGTGTGTGTGTGTGTGTGTGTGAGAGAGAGAGAGAGAGAGAGAGAGAGAGAGTATGTTCCCTTATTTTATTTTTTTGAAAATGTGGACGTGAAAGCAAAAATGAAAGTGAAAGTAATACAACGTATAAAATCAGTGAAAGTGAAAGTGAAAGTAAGAATGAGGTGTTAACTACGTTCAACTTTACACAAAGTATTGAAATCACGTTCCATCTGTTTGGCAATGATGCATTCAAAGTGATACACCGGCGAATAGAAAGCAACAGAAAAGGTCGAAGGTGAAAAAATGGTAATCAACACCTTTTGTGTCAGTGACTCTCTCTCTCTCTTTCTCTCTTATATAACTTTCTGTTCTTCTCCTCCTCCTCTCTTTCCATCATCCCGCCGTTAAAGGTCTCGTCAGAGTCTATATTTTCTCCAATATCACATATATCTATAGAACTTTGGGTAATTGTTGCTAAGTTTTGTTGATCACATTTCAAACAGTCGGGCTTTGTATTTGCTTGAATGAAAATTTCTAACGCCTCAATCATCACATTCTGCTATTTGTGACATTGTAAGGCCGCTCAGAGGTCACTGTTCAGAGATTTTAGAAGCACGCAAATCCACTGGCTCTAGAGGCTGTATCACTACCTCCGTTTCTGTAACTGTCGCCTCGTCCGTTGATAAAGGGAACTGGATTGATTCGAACACTGATCGACTGTAGCATTTCATATCATTTAATATCGTATTATAACTATGCTTGACTTTCCTTCGTTAGTTCACACGGCCATTTAGCCTTGCCAGCACCTCCTAAATAATAGACTATTCCGTGAAAAGACACTATTTGGTTTCAGTGAGAAAAGAAGGGAAGTTTGAAGTGGTGACAGCGAGTTATATTGATAAGAACAGATTCTACGCTTTGATCTTAGCCAAAAAGCCGTTTATTCACTTGACCCTGCACTGAATCAGATTGTGACACAAGGTCGGGTTTTAACGTGGGGACCTGCGTGTTTTCACTCGGGCCGCTGGTCCAAGATGGTCTTAGCTGGTCATAATTTGTACAAGCTGGTCAGAGCTGGACTAGGCTGGTCTTGGCTTGTCCTAGCTGGTCCAGACCCCAGACAGTCCAAGCTAGGCGTAGCCGTGATCGGATCTTAGCCAAAAAGCCGAGAAGCGATTGTATTTTATTCTCGTCCCACGCCGGCAAAATGTGACATAAGGTCATTTTAAACTTCGGGGAGCCCGAGCACATGGACCAGACGCAGGTCCAGAAATAAACCAAACTCTTTACACATCGTTTGAGCTAGCAATGGTATTACTGCTGACCCACCACCACCACTATGTACAGCTACAGTATGCAATTCTGATCATCAGACCACAGTTTGGTTGAATTTTGTGCTAGTGTTGTCATATCCTACTATGTCAACACAAAAATGACTAACTACTGCAGTTGGCTGGCTAATTATACCCAATGAATAAATTACTTATGTATATTGCGGAGTGATAAAGGCTCTTATTAAAATCATGACAAATACATACACACACAAATAGTGTACTTGAAAAATCTTTACTTACTAAAAATTATTTCAAAAGGGGTCTCATTACACTGTGTAGCAGAAATACTATCCACCCAGTGGTAAGTCATTAGTGTCAATGCTGTCGTCATCTAGCTAATGTCTTACCATTATGAGTGCAAAGAGGGATCTGCTGACGCAAGCAGAGCTTCCTCGGGACCGGGCACCTCCCAATAATATTTTTAGTTGCGATCTGTTGAGGAATCGGAGAGCCGAGTTCGAATTCCAGTCGAATCCATTACATTCATTTACGTGCTAACACACTTGGGAAAGGTGTGAATCATCTTTCTTCTCCCTCCAGCTATGGGTAAATATCAGGACAGACTGGGTTCTGAAGCCTTGGATGGCAATTGGTCTAGGAGAAGGAAAACTCTGAATTCAGACCTGCTCTTAGAGGAGGGTGAATGGAGTCTCTCTGAGCCTTGGTTGGCTATCCATTTTGTGTTTGTGTCACGATAGAAACACCCTTGATAGCCCTAGTGAAGCATCAAGAATTCAGCTATTTGACAAGATTATGAACTACACCTATCAAAGTATTGGTGAGTTCAATCTCGGCTGAGGCCACAAGATGATGATGATCATGGAGAGAAAAGGGAGATCACCACCCTCTGTGGGATTAGGTTGAGATCATAGACAAAGAACATCAATGGAAAATGTGTAAACATATGCTAGGCCACAAAAATCTCCTGAGCCGACCAAGCATAAAAATGAATACAATATGGGAACCAGTAATAAGGAGTGCCAGAGAAAAGCGATAATAACAACAAAGTTGCAATATGAGCTCTGGTAAAAACATGCAATGATAACAGCAAAATTGCAATATGAGCACTGGTAAAAATGGTTGCTGAAGACATTAGGTTTATAATAGGCAGAAATTCATACACATGGCGCAGTGGATAAAGGCGTTAGTTAGATCCAGCGACAGAACCCAAAGAATGTGAGTTCAATACCTGGTTAAGGTAGTGGAAAACTTTTAGAGGGGAATTAACAGGAGATAACTGATAAGTGACATCCATTAAACATGGCACATGGAACTAGAACAGTCTACCCCAGTGAGCGAAATAAAGGGTTCAGTTCGACATTCTAACCACCTGAAGAAGGCCGGAGCGTACAACGGCCGAAACGTTGTGGTAAATTAAATATGGCAGCAAAGATGAGGACAGTAGTCCAAATAATGTAAATAGTAGACTCAAGCTATCTCGTTTTCATACTTCAGACAGTTCAATAGAGAAATAACAGACGTTCACTTCCTCACAAAAACCAAGCCAGTATAGTTTCATTATGTAGTCTCCGAGTTTATCATGCTATTTCCTACCGTCAGTGTGAATACTTTCACTTTCAACGATGGGTGGGGGCATGTGTTGAACGTCTCTTTGATTTCTAGTTCTCTTCATATCTCAAGCTAGTTCTAGGTATGACGATAAACTACAACCGGCAGCGAGGCCTCTAATCGGTAGATTGAAGGTTTTGAGGAATGTAGAACGTCCACCTAATTGTTGTTGTTCGCAGATTCACATTGCCTCGGGGTGGTAGCATCTGTTAGGGTCCCAGTTATTGGCAAATATTGACCCCACCCCAAACAAAAACAAAACACTATGAAACGGTAAAAATGCATTTTTTGGTATACGAATCTACAAGTATGCAGGCTAATGGCCATTCCGTCATAATCTAATTTCATGATACTTTGTTCTGTGTTTCAGGGTCGAGGTTTCACACTTTAAGTAAGAGACTTCTTCAGGCAACAAATTACAGAATGCTTGTCTTCCCCTCTCAATCCCATTATAGACTTTCAATTCTTCAACTTTGCATTTTAGTCAGGACACTGCTCAATTTGTCTAATAGTCTGGAACAAGGCGTGAGTCAAAGGTTCTCCATGGCAGCAAATCCCGTATGGATCAGTAAAGGGATCGTTTCCTCTTGATGTAATGGAAGCCAATCTCTGTCTCAGTTGCTACTGCCAATTTCCCTGCAATATATTGCTTCTATGGGCTCCAATAGATATTGTGGTAAAATTATCAACAATTCCTATTTATATTAACAATAACCATTGGTATCCGGTAAATTGCTCAAAATCAATTGCTCGGCAGTAATTTCTCGAACTATCAATTGCTCAAAAGGGAGCTTGCTCGAAACCTGTGGTTAAAAAAAATAAAACTACATTGTTTCTAATCTCTATCTATAAAAGGCAGGATGTGTGTGTAACGAATGCACGGCTGCAATTTTCGACGGATTTGCACCAAAATTTACATGCACATGCTCCAAGTTAGCGGGAAAGGCCAACGCCGATTTTGCATTTCCCAACTCCCATCGATAGTGGAAATAATTGATTTTTTTCATGTCGTTTGCGGCCATTTTCTACTGGCCAGAGTGAGAGCCTATAGCTGGCTGCCACGAATAGGCAGGAAGATTCTATTGGCTAGCGTGAGAGCCAACAGCTGACTGACACGAATGTTAACTAGCATGCTAGCATGCAAAAAAAAATCGATAGCTGCATTCGTCACAAGTGGGAAAAATTTAAATTTGCATGGCACTTTACTCCAATTGACTCATTCGCTTGCTTAAACTCAACGTTGATTCTGATTCCGCAGAACTGGTTTGGTTGTGAAAAAGTATTTGTTGTTAACATTCTTTTTTCATTCGGTTTTTCCCAGTTACGAGTTCTTTTTTTAAAGCTGATCGTTTTGTGTTCATTTTGTTTAGTTCTTTTTTTCGTAAAAAGATGTAATGTTTAGTATAGAGCTTCGAAAAAATTCGCAGTGTGAGAAAACAACAATTTAAAAAACTCCTTTAAAGGCAAGGAAGAGCAAAAATATTTTAAGTCAATGATAACGAAACTGTAAAATAATTTTTTGAATGCAACAAGCCAACAAAACAATTCAACAGCTGAAGGATGAGATAAAAAAAGGCATATTGGTGAGATCGAGGAGTCGGAGACATCATAAAAAATTTTGACCAAGCCTTGGCGGACAGGCGATATTATTTTTCAAACATAATTGTCATAACTTAAATAACATGATCCAATAGAGAAATAAATAAAATTTCACCAATAACACTGATTTATTTATTGTTGACTTTGATCCGTCTTAATGAAACACTCTTTAATGGTGCAACAGCTTAAATAAGCTTATTGATGTGTCTGTTTAACGGCATATCAACTCTTTATAGGCTATTTAATGCCGAAATTAAATTTTCTTAGAGCTTGAAAGTAATAAAAAATATCATATATGTTATTCTACTTTCACAACTGAATACATGGTAGATAATGCGCAGCTTTTGTGCATATACATGTTTGTATGGACATAATTACTAGAGGCGGTGTTTTTATTTTTTTGTTGGTTATATTTTGAAATACAGTTTGATTTAAGAAATTGTAGGATATTATATGGATTAATGTCATAAAAGTTCATTCATGTTGGGTATTTGGTATTTTAAAATCAGTCGCTACAGTTTGTTAGTATGTGCGTATTGTTCGTAGTTCATCTTTATATAAAAATATTTGGTAGTAAGTAATACATATATATATATATATATATATATATATATATATATATATATATATGTCAGAGGACCTGAAGATACGTTCAAACAATCTTATGGTGCAATCATAGGTCGTCTTTCAAATTGGATACCAAATAGCTAACCATGGAATTTTCCGGGATCGATTTCTTGAAGTTAAATAATATTTGCAACCTCTGTCAACAGGAAAAATTAACAATAATGACATTTCCGGATTCGAAGAACCTTTTGATCCAGATATCCGTGTCATGAGTCATTGCATAGATAGTAATTTTTTTTTTACCTGCACATTTCAATTACCCACATCCCGATACATTTATAATCTCCTTCTTCTTCTTCTTCTTCTTCTTCTTCTTCTTCTTCTTCTTCTATCACGCCCAACGTCTTCGATTGTTTCT
This sequence comes from Acanthosepion pharaonis, assembly GCA_903632075.3. NCBI lineage: Eukaryota > Metazoa > Mollusca > Cephalopoda > Sepiida > Sepiidae > Acanthosepion > Acanthosepion pharaonis. The sequence goes on from CAHIKZ030004539.1 coordinate 670,185, forward strand.
TTTTAAAATAATGTCGCGATCATTAGATTTTAAAAAATAAAGTGTTGGGAGCGTGGATAAATACATAAATATAGCATACCATATATATATATATATATATATATATATATATATATATATATATATATATATATATATTTTAAAAAAAACAGACCACTTTAAGTTACCATTATAATAATTTATTTCACCAGAGTCCTTTTAAAGGACTTGGATCATCAGATAATTCCAAAAAAATGAAATGAAACGAAAAATGAAATTAAAAAAGTGTAAGTTTTTGTAATTTAACAGAAGTGTAATTTATATATTTATATATATATATATATATATATATATATATATATATATATATATGTTCGTTATTTTTAATTTGCGGCCTGGTTAGGGTCAGAAAAAATAAAAGAGACAAAGAAAGTTAAACAAATATATTAACAGAAACAGTAATACAAACATATACAAATGAGAGTGTTACAGCAAGAATGTTCGGTTCGACTGTCAGAGCTGACTGCTGGAAACTTCCCGATAAATATTTCTGTTTAAAATACAGAAAATGTGGCACAAGGCCAAAATGGGAGATGGGGAAAAGGACAGTCTCCATCTGTCTTAACATTAAACTAGCCATAAACATACAAACAATATTCCTTTGACCTCATCCAGCATAATGCCTCAGAAACTCTACGAAGTCCTAACTAATCTTCATACAATTCAGTGATGGGGGGGAATAAAACAACAATTTAAAAAATCCCTAATGAGTATGTACAATATGAAACAAAATAATTTGCAAGAAACTAAACAAAATCATGTCAGTAACAAAACGTCCCTCTCCAAAAAAGGCAGTACCTGCTCCTATTTATAGCTGGGAGACTCCATGCGTGCGTGGGTAACTTACTATAACAGTTAGCAAGCTTGTCTCGCTAGAACAATTACGACTGAGCAGTGAGTTCGTTCCTCACTGGATGCCCCCTATTTTCGGCTTTGTGTTACATCTAAGCTACGGTTGGAAAATCACTATAGACAGCTTTCCAGTTTACATAATGTCACCTTGCTTACACTCTTGTCGATACCAATGGATAATAGATATTTTTGATCTTCTTGGTTAAATAATATGAAACAGTTTTAAGAGACACGCTATATTCTGTACCTGTTCAAAATGATTCTCTTACCGAGACGGGATAACGATAGATAGATAGATAGATAGATAGATAGATAGATAGATAGATAGATAGAGAAAGAAAGAAAGAAAGAAAGAAAGAAGGGAGGGAGGAAGGAACAAAGAAAATGAATAGATAGATAGATAGATAGATAGATAGATAGAGAAAAAAGAAAGAAAGAAAGAAAAGAAGGGAGGGGAGGAAGGAAAAAAAAAATGAATAGAAGAAGATAGAACAAAGAAAAAAGATTACATAGATATATAGATAGATAGATAAAGAAAGGGAATTGAAAGAAAAAAAGAAAGAAAGAAAGAAAGAAATAACAAAGAAAATGATTACATAGATAGATAGATAGATAGATAGATAGATAGATAGATAAAGAAAGGGATTAGAAAGAAAAAAGAAAGAAAGAAATAACAAAGAAAAAGATTACATAGATATATAGATAGATAGATAGAAATAAAGAAAGAAAGAAAAAAATGATAGATAGATAGATAGATAGATAGATAAAGAAAGGGGTTAGAAAGAAAAAAAGAAAGAAAGAAAGAAATAACAAAGAAAAGGATTACATAGATAGATAGATAGATAGATAAAGAAAGAAACAAACAAAAGAAAAAGGAACAAAAATGATTAGATAGATAGATAGATAGTGCCCCCTACTTTCGGCCTTGTGCCACATCTAAGCTACGCTTGGAAAATCACTATAAGCAGAGACAGCTTTCCACTTTACATAATGTCACCTTGCTTACACTCTTGTCGATACCAATGACTTAAATAACATCATTATTAACATAGGGCCAGAAATAATGACACAGAGAGCACTTACCTGGGTGTCTATATATATATATATATATATATATATATATATATATATATATATATATATATATATATATATATATATGCTCTTCCTGGTTAAATAATATGAAACAGTTTTAAGAGACACGCTATATTCTGTACCGGTTCAACTTAACGTTTTTTTCCTCTCCTCTCTCTCTTCTCTCTCTCTCTCTCTCTCTCTCTCTCTCACACACACACACACACACACACACACACACACACACACCAAGACTGGGATAGCGATATTGTTAATTGGAACATGATTTGTGTCTTTCCCAACGGGAATAGAACAAAAGTGATTTAAGCAATCTCAACCAGAATTCAAATTAGGTTCTTCCATTCTGCTCCGCTTGCTGGCAGCAGCCACGACACGACTCAGTAGGAAACAGTTTAGATAAATAAACAATGTTTCGCCTCGACTTACAGCAGCGGTCATTAACATCATCTGGAGGAACTCTGGTCAGATAGAAAATTCCATCATCGCCAGTCATTCGACACTAGTCTACTTGTCCGATATTAACATAAGCTTCGTAAAAATCTATATTATATGTCGAAATACCTGCGCAGTGTCAAAATGCAATATACTAAGACAATTGCATCGAAGTGCAGCCGGCTATGCAGACACAAGCACACATGCACAAGGATAGACACGGACCACCACCCCACCCTGTGAAGATAGACGTGTAGAGGGAGAATTCAATTGAAGCTGAATAAAAAATTTTGCTTCGTTAAAGGTTAACGCGAAGCGAGCCAATGTACATTTGAAAATCAAAAATCGAAAATTAAATAATATACGCAGCTGTCATGGGTGCTTACCTATAACTACAGAATGAACTCTTCCTAACACTATGTATACTACGCCTCTCAAGAGAGAGGGTTGAATCGAGTCGAGCCGATAGTAGTTCACTCCCAACCAGACTGACAGTCATACTAACACCTTCCTCATCTTGTATTATTATTTCGTGTAATATACCTTCGTTATTTCTACTCTTGTCTTCGTGTTGTTCTTCCTTGGTCCTAACTTGGAGCATAACACTAAGTCACTTTAATATCTATCTATCTATCTATCTATCTATCTATCTATCTATCTGTCATAGGTCCTTGCCTATAACTACAGAATGAACTCTTCCTAACACTATGTATACTACGCCTCTCAAGAGAGAGGGTCGAATCGAGTCGAGCCGATAGTAGTTCACTCCCAACCAGACTGACAGTCATACTAACACCTTCCTCATCTTGTATTATTATTTCGTGTAATATACCTTCGTTATTTCTACTCTTGTGTTCGTGTTGTTCTTCCGTGGTCCTAACCTGGATCATAACACTAAGTCACTTTAATATCTATCTATCTATCTATCTATCTATCTATCTATCTATCTATCTATCTGTCATAGGTCCTTGCCTATAACTACAGAATGAACTCTTCCTAACACTATGTATACTACGCCTCTCAAGAGAGAGGGTCGAATCGAGTCAAGCCGATAGTAATTCACTCCAAACCAGACTGACAGTCATACTAACACCTTCCACATCTTGTATGATTATTTCGTGTAATATACCTTCGTTATTTCTACTCTTGTGTTCGTGTTGTTCTTCCGTGGTCCTAACCTGGATCATAACACTAAGTCACTTTAATATCTATCTATCTATCTATCTATCTATCTATCTATCTATCATGGGTCCTTACCTATAACTACAGAATGAACTTTACCTAACACTATGTATATTACGCCTCTCAAGAGAGAGGATCGAATCGATTCGAGCCGATAGTAATTCACTCCCAACCAGACTGACAGTCATACTAACACCTTCCACATCTTGTATTATTATTTCGTGTAATATACCTTCGTTATTTCTACTCTTGTGTTCGTGTTGTTCTTCCTTGGTCCTAACCTGGACCATAACAGATACCATTTAAAAAAAAAAAGAACCAACCAACCACTTACTTTCAGACTGTGTTGTGAATATCAAATTTTCCGAACCTTCTCTCCTCATTATCGTGATTTTCCAAGCGTATCTCAGATCTACCACAAGGCCGAAAGTATGGGGTACCCAGTGAGAACTCAGTCATAATTGATCTACCGAGACAAGCTTGTTAACCATTACACCAACTCGTGGTGCCCTTTCACCTCATTAAATTTCGACTGTCTCTTTCTGATGTTATGCAAATATATTTTTTTTGTTTCCATTATTTTTTTAAAATCTTCGTCGTTCCTGTGTTCGGTTAAATTTAGTCTCAGCATCCTTCTGTAGAGCCCCATTTTTGTTGCTTCAAATATCTTCTTCATCTGTGGGGAGATTGTTCGCTGAAGTATACAAGGACTGATACGACATAACTGTTCCGTAATCTTTTCTTTGTTTCTATCGATTTGCTCTGCTTCTTAATACCTTGCTTAGCATCCGTAAGGCATCTTTCGCTATACCAATGCGCTTTCTGAGGATTTCAGTGTCGCGCTGTCAAAAAAACGAAGTTGTGGAGGGCCATGATCAAGCATATTCTCAAGGGACACGGTATATAAATAAATTATCTTTGAGTCTAATGGTAAAAATATTATTAAGAAAATCGACTTTTACACGATTTGGTTTATTTTGTTTTACGGCATATCAACCTCAATGGGTTATTTAATGTCGACAACATTTTTAGGATAGATTCGTATGAATAGAATATGTATTCTTTGGTTTAGATTGGTTTGGTTTATTTTGTTTTACGGCATATCAACCTCAATGGGTTATTTAATGCCGACAACATTTTTAGGATAGATTCGTATGAATAGAATATGTATTCTTTGGTTTAGATTGGTTTGGTTTATTTTGTTTTACGGCATATCAACCTCAATGGGTTATTTAATGCCGACAACATTTTTGAGATAGATTCGTATGAATAGAATATGTATTCTTTGGTTTAGATTGGTTTGGTTTATTTTTGTTTTACGGCATATCAACCTCAATGGGTTATTTAATGCCGACAACATTTTAGGATAGATTCGTATGAATAGAATATGTATTCTTCGCTTTAGATTGGTTTGGTTTATTTTGTTTTACGGCATATCAACCTCAATGGGTTATTTAATGCCGACAACATTTTTTAGGATAGATTCGTATGAATAGAATATGTATTCTTTGGTTTAGATTGGTTTGGTTTATTTTGTTTTACGGCATATCAACCTCAATGAGTCATTTAATGTCGACAACATTTTAGGATAGATTCGTATGAATAGAATATGTATTCTTTGGTTTAGATTGGTTTGGTTTATTTTGTTTTACGGCATATCAAACTCAAAGGGTTATTTAATGCCGACAACATTTTTTAGGATAGATTCGTATGAATAGAATATGTATTCTTTGGTTTAGATTGGTTTGGTTTATTTTGTTTTACGGCATATCAACCTCAATGGGTTATTTAATGTCGACAACATTTTTAGGATAGATTCGTATGAATAGAATATGTATTCTTTGGTTTAGATTGGTTTGGTTTATTTTTGTTTTACGGCATATCAACCTCAATGGGTTATTTAATGCCGACAACATTTTTAGGATAGATTCGTATGAATAGAATATGTATTCTTTGGTTTAGATTGGTTTGGTTTATTTTGTTTTACGGCATATCAACCTCAATGGGTTATTTAATGCCGACAACATTTTTAGGATAGATTCGTATGAATAGAATATGTATTCTTTGGTTTAGATTGGTTTGGTTTATTTTTTGTTTTACGGCATATCAACCTCAATGGGTTATTTAATGCCGACAACATTTTTTAGGATAGATTCGTATGAATAGAATATGTATTCTTTGGTTTAGATTGGTTTGGTTTATTTTGTTTTACGGCATATCAACCTCAATGGGTTATTTAATGCCGACAACATTTTTTAGGATAGATTCGTATGAATAGAATATGTATTCTTTGGTTTAGATTGGTTTGGTTTATTTTGTTTTACGGCATATCAACCTCAATGGGTTATTTAATGCCGACAACATTTTTAGGATAGATTCGTATGAATAGAATATGTATTCTTTGGTTTAGATTGGTTTGGTTTATTTTGTTTTACGGCATATCAACCTCAATGGGTTATTTAATGCCGATAACATTTTTAGGATAGATTCGTATGAATAGAATATGTATTCTTTGGTTTAGATTGGTTTGGTTTATTTTGTTTTACGGCATATCAACCTCAATGGGTTATTTAATGCCGACAACATTTTTAGGATAGATTCGTATGAATAGAATATGTATTCTTCGCTTTAGATTGGTTTGGTTTATTTTGTTTTACAACATATCAACAGCAATGGGTTATTTAATGCCGACAACATTTTAGGATAGATTCGTATAAATACAATATTTCTTCTTTGGTTTAGATTGGTTTGGTTTATTTTTTTTTTCGGCATATCGACCTCAATGAGTTATTTAATGCTGACAGCATTTTTTATTACTGGTAATATTTTGTTTTGTCAAAAATTTGTTTCTGTTAATATATTTCCTTCAAAATTGTATTGCAGGTAATAGTTTTTTTCAAAAAAGTATTCCTGGTAATAGTTAACTATTTGCCTATAGCTGGGACCCTAACAAGTGCTACCACACCGGTCAGGATGGACCTGGGAACACCAGCAATTAAGAGGTGGTTCCACGCTCCTCAAAACCTCCTGATCAGAGGCCTTGCTGCTGGACGTAGTTTATCGTCTTACCCAGGAAGCGAATGTATTTTAACGTCTTTTCCAGGACGGTCAAGTCTAGGATCAACCGTTATCTTATAAAATATTATTTTTAAAAAATCGACTTTTACACGATTTGTTTCCGTTTATTCGCAATACACTGCCCGAAGCAGTAGTAATAATTGCGGTATTATAGGATATTTTATTTTCCAAATTTTAGGTCTGCAGTGATGGACCTCATAACGTCATTGGCGTTGAGTTTCAGTCTGAATGTAAAGTGGTCGGCCGTTGGATGATCAACATATTTCGTTTTGCTGTAGAGAATGCCCCAATAAGTCTTCCTCAATCAGGTTATATTCACAAACACTGCACGCACCTCATCATCGCAACTATTCAACTGTGCTCGGTTAAATGCATGCAGTGTTAAGTGTCTTGGGCTGAACGACTTATGAATATGGGCGCACAGCTTCCGGGACAGAGACGCGCGTGCGCACAAGGTACCGAGACAGGTCGTCGCAAGAACACATGAGCAAACACACTTAAAAAGTTCGAAAGAAATAAATAAAGAAAGAATAGAAAGAAAGAAAGAAAGAATGAATGAAAGAATTGAATAGACTGAAAACCAACAGGTAAACATTTAGAAAGAAAAAAAGATAGATAGATAGATTGATAGAAGCAGAATAAGATACATAAATAGATTGATGAGTGTGATAAAAAACACTTATACTTGCATATACATATATATTTATTCACTAATGTGTATATATATAAACATATATATATATATATATATATAATAAATTAATTGATTTAAAATATGTTTTTCCGCTACACAGTTCTAACCAGGTTTCAAAAATAGAAGTTAAAAGCCCCGGATTTAATTTTGCAATTAAATTAAAAGCATTAGTTCCATTTCATCTTCAAGCGAATTTTGGAGTAACTTTTAAAAAATTACTGGGTTTTAAAGACACGGCTAAAATCACGTTTACAGAATATTCTACTTCAATTGGACAAGGGATATCTAGGTTTTCCTTATGTCAGTATCATTGTATCAGTTATTAGCTACAATTTGGTAAGGGGTAGGGATGTATTTTTCAATGAAAACTGACATCCGTTGAATGCATGTCGTCTGGATTTTTTTTTTTTACGGCATTTTTTTTCCATTTTTAAATGTAAAGATTTTCGGGGGTGTTCAGATCATAATACTTTTTATTTAACTACGATTTGAAATATTCTCCTTTTTAATTTTTATTTTACTATATTCTTTTTAAGAACAGTTAAATGTATTAGATTCCATTATATTATGTAGGATTATTTTAACATCAAGTTTAAGTATGTATATGAGGTTACATTTTTTTTTTTATAAAAATTTATGACTATGACGGCAAAAATGGTTACTTAATTTCACTGATTTAGTAAACTTTTATTTTATATATAAACCTAGTAATATATTGTTTCTCATGTAAGTACAAAGGACATGGGTCATTCAAAAGCTTACATCTTATGGCATTTCATATTAATTTTATTTTACTATAGGTGTTTTTATTGGATTCTTTTAAGTGCGTGTAGTACTAATTAAAAAAGAAGTTTAGGTTAGAATTCATTTATTTAACTACAATTTTAATTACAATTTAAAAATATATATATATATATATATATATATATATATATATATATATATATATATATATATACTGATTCTCTCGTCAAGCAGATCAGTTCCTAGAAAACCGACAGCCCGACAACAGCACATGAGATTTGATTATAGTGGTGAAGGTTTCGCGCAGGGCCATCCACATTTTTTGAAGGGCCGAACACAGAGACCTGGTCCCCAAACGACACTCCGCGGGTTTTGAATTCAAAGTTGGCCTTCTCCTAGACCAGTTGCCATCTAAGGCTACAGAACCCACTCTGTCTTGCTATTTACCCAGAGCTGGAGGTAGATGAAGAGTCCCACGGTAAGTGAATGTAATTCGAACTCGGCTCTCCGAATCCTCAATCCAATATCCATTAAGCCACCGTAACAAACACAAACACACACACACACACATACACACACACACACACACACATATATATATATATATATGTATATATATATATATATATATATATATAATTATTTTTCAAAAAATATGATTCCTTCGCTACATCATTTCTAAATGATTTTTAAAAAATATTCCTAACCAGAAGAAAAAGAGGAAAAGAAAAATCATTTGGTATACCTATCCGTTCAACCAAATTGTTAGTATTAAGCTAGGACATAAGTTCCTAGCTTTAATTGAAAAACACTTCCCTACTAATAGCAGACTTAGCGAGATCTTTAATAAAAACACCTTAAAATTAAGCTACAGTTGCACTGAAAATCCAGAAAGAATCATAAAAAACACAATAATAAAATCCTGGAAAAACACGTGTGCCAAAACAGTATTAATAAAAATCCTAAACTAAAATCAGACAAAAATAATGAAAAAATTATGTAATTGTTGAAACCCTGAAGACTGCCCGTTGGAAAATAAATGCCTCATAAAATCCGTGGTATACCAATGCACAATCTCATCCATTGAGAATCCTAATACTGAAATACATTGGTTCAACGAAGAATGGATTTAAAATTAGATGGAGACAACACAAAAGCTCCTTCAATAATATTAGAAATAGAAATCAGAAATATCTATCCAAATATTTTTGGCATTTAAAAGAAATGAATAAAACACCAAAAGTAAAATGGAAAATAATAAATAAAACAAAAACTTATAAAACCTGCGATGACCCATGCCCTTTATGCCTACATGAAAAAATACACATTATTAAGTTTCTAAATAATGGAAATTTATTGAACCATGGACATGAGTTAACGGCTTTTTGCCGATATCAACAAATTTTCGCATTAAAATTGAAATTTCATAGTCTAATAAAAGGCTTAAAAGCTTAACCAAATTATAAGAGAGAAAAACCCTTTATGAAGTCGTCAAAAAACAAATTGTAGTTCAGTGCGACGCGTTTATGTATGAAAATTTTTTTTTAAATTCTTTAGACACTTAGCGACGTACGATGGTGCCAACAGCTATCTGTCGCTGTGACTGACCATATGATGTGCGCATATGAATGCCATCATTCGCTTTGAAATGGACACCCCGGCCTTGCTTCGGCTTGATCTCTTTCCGAAGGTGACTGATATGTGGATACAAATTGTTCGCTCCTTATCAAAATGGTCACATCAGCCGTTTCCATAGTAATTAATTTCGCGAATGAACATGCTTATAAAGATGCGTAAATTTCAAGATTGGTTATTCCTAAATTTTCTCTTGAGGATGAAACAGGGCTTGATACTTTAATTCAATTTAATTTTAGTAATTATTGAGGATTTTGGCTCTTGTTTTTGAAACATGAAAAATCTTATGTAGCGACGGAATCATCTTTTTTTAAATAATTAAAATTTACGTTCTACTTCTGTATGGAGCCATGTTTTTTTTTTTTTTAAATAAAAATAAAAACAAAAATACTAAAGAATTCCGGATTATTTTCCTACATATCTGCACATACACACACACACACACACACACACACACACATATATATATATATATATATATATATATATATATATTACTATGAACTTATTTTCTTACAGTGGCATGTAGCTGTTTTGATTTCCATGGAAATAAAGTGAAGACGTGATTTTCTGTGAATTTCTCGGAAGTAAACTTCTGAGATACAAAGAAATTATTTTCAAAATCAGAATTACCGATTTTAATAGGATTCCATTTTCATTTTTAATCGTTTCACCCCAAGCAAGGAAATAAAGCCACTAAGATATAAGTGGTGTGAAACACTATTAAGGAGAAGGAACTATAAAAGAACAAGAACTAAGGAGAAAATTGATCAGGATTGCGATTAAATTTTTGAAGATCCAATGTTGACTGGGAAGAAAGAAGTTGGAAGAGTGTTCCACAGGCTGGAAGTGCGATAGAAGAAAACTTTAGCATAGAACTTACGGTTACAGGTCTAAATTTAATCTAAATTAGATCAATGCTTAGATCACCATGAATTATATAGTATGATGTCTGGAGAGATCAATGTTTAGATCACCATGAATTAGATAATACGATGTCTGAAGAGATCAATGCTTAGATCACCATGAATTATATAGTATGATGTCTGGAGAGATCAATGTTTAGATCACCATGAATTAGATAATACGATGTCTGAAGAGATCAATGCTTAGATCACCATGAATTAGATAATACGATGTCTGGAGAGATCAATGCTTAGATCACCATGAATTAGATAATACGATGTCTGGAGAGATCAATGCTTAGATCACCATGAATTAGATAATACGATGTCTGGAGAGATCAATGTTTAGATCAACATGAATTATATAAGGCTGCCTGGAGAGATTAATGCTTTGATCACCAAGAATTGGATAGTATGATGTCTAGAGAGATCAAATTTTAGATCACGATAAATTATATAAGGATGTCTGGAGAGATTAATGCTTTGATCACCATGAATTAGATAGTAGAATGTCTGGAAAGATCAATGATTGGATCACTATGGATTAGATGGTACGATATTTGTAGAGAGTAATGCTTAGATCACTATGGATTAGAGTACAACGTCTGGAGACATTAATGGTGACATCACCATGAATTAGATAGTATGATGTCTGGAGAGATCAATGTTTAGATCACCATGAATTAAATAGTATGATGTCTGGAGAGATCAATGCTCAGATCATCATGAATTAGATAATACGATGTCTGGAGAGATCAATGTTTAGATCACCATGAATTAGATAGTATGATGTCTGGAGAGATCAATGTTTAGATCACCATGAATTAAATAGTATGATCTGGAGAGATCAATGCTTTAATTACCATGGATTAGATAGTACGATGTCTTGTGAGCTCAATGCTTAGATGTTCATTACTCAGTTTGGTGTCTGGAGAGATCAATGCTTAGATCACCATTAATCAGATACCGTGACAAGCAAATGTCTAGATTTGAATTACCGTATATACTCCATGAGACATTTGAAGTCCTGATTTTGAAGCGGGTCAAAGAGGGTCACATCATACACGAGAGATAAATTTTGCGTATCTAGATCTTCCCAGGTCGTATGATACGCCATTATAGACATTAGGTAAGATAGATTCTGGCGCGAACTATTGTCGAAGACTGTACAGTGGACCAACTTCCTCACTAGCAGACCTCTTATAGTTTATCGTCTTACCCAGGATATGTACTCTAAGATCGTGAACTAGACAATGTCACAAACCGTACCGTTTCTGAAATACACTGACTTAGTCTTCTGGCTTTTAACAAAGCCACTCAAATCTTTCTTCTTGCCCATAAAAGCTCACAAATTCGTCGTGCAGTACCCGAAGCCAGATTACCTACTTAATAGACTTCTGACCGTGACATACCGAGGCGAAAGTGGGCGACCGTCATTTGTGAATGGACAGATGATGCTGCCAATGCTATAATTATTTCCTCTATCTTATTCAGCTTCTATCTATCTATCTATCTATCTATCTATCTATCTATCTATCTATCTATCTATCTCATTCCGATTCTATCTATCTATCTATCTATCTATCTATCTATCTATCTATCTATCTGTTTCTTTCAGTCTCTTCGCTTCTTTTTAATCTATCTATTCATCTATCTATCTATTATCTATCTATCTATCTATCTATCTCCTTCTGCTTCAATTCATCTATCTATCTATCTATCTATCTATCTATCTATCTATCTATCTATTCTCATTCTATCTATCTATCTATCTATCTATCTATCTATCTATCTATCTGTTTCTTTCAGTCTCTTCGCTTCTTTTTAATCTATCTATCTATCTATCTATCTATCTATCAGATTCTGCTTCAACCTATCTATCTATCTATCTCCTTCTGCTTCAATCTATCTATCTATCTATCTATCTAATATTTCATTCTGATGCTATCTATCTATCTATCTATCTATCTATGTATCTCATTCCGATTCTATCTATCTATCTATCTATCTGACACAATATCAAAATAAGGTGGTTCATCTATTACGATAGGTACTCTCCACACCCGTCCGCGAGCATATCACATGCCGTGCCGATTATAATCTTTCGACTTCATGCTAATGGGGAAAACGTTAGTCCGTGAAGGGGCAACATGTCACGTGATTTTCGTAATTATTGTTTCCATGGCGTAACTTCGGTTCGGCTTGGGTGGACCAAATTGGTATTCTTTGGAGGTGTTTAATTATGAGAAGGGTCAGCGCATAAGAGCGGGTGCTGAAAACTTCCCGACCTGATTCACTTTCCAGAATCTGAACAAAAGAACCCCCCCCAAAAAAAATGCTTTGTGAGGAATGACTTCTTGGTCTGCTCTGGAAAATATTGCCACCCATTCTTAGGCGTAATGAAACACCTCCAAACAGGTTCTTTCATAGTGATCTAAGCATTTCCATTCTTTCTTTCTTTCTTTCTTTCTTTCCTTCCTTCCTTCTTTCATTAGCCTAATTGCGGGGACAGACTCCACTACTCATTTCTTTATGGCTTACCTCCATATCACGCAGAAACACCGATACTCGTCCAATCAACAAGGTTAAGCAACGTTGGACTTGGTTAATCCTGAGATGGGTGACCGCTCGAGAATATCAGGTGCAGTAAGCTTGGATTTGTGGTGTTATAGATAAAAGCTAGCAATTGTAAATCGGGGAGCCGAGTTTGATCTCCAGTCGGGTTAGTTGTATTCACTTCTATGCAAATACGCTTGGGAAAAGGTATGAATCCACCTCTTCTCCTCCCAGCTATGGATTAAATAGTAAGATTTTATCGTAAAATCATTATATTCTCTAAAAAAATTGTTAGAATCCAGAAATTTGTTTCGCCTTTAAATAAGCTTAAAATCAGTGAATCAAAAAAGATATTTCTTTCTTTCTGTCACTGATACTCTTTCTTCTTGCTATGAATTCTTTCTTTCTTTCTTTCTTTCTTTCTTTCTTTCTGTATGAATGTCTGTCTGTCACTGATCCTCTCTTTTCTTACCATGATTCCATTCTTTATTACTTTGTTTGATTCTTTCTTTCTTTCTTTTCTTCTTTCTTTCTTTCTTTCTTTCCTTCTTTCTTTCTTTTCTTCTTTTTTCCTTCTATCTTTCTTTCTTTCTTTCTTTCCTTCTTTCTTTCTTTTCTTCTTTCTTTCCTTCTTTCTTTCTTTCTTTCTTTCTTTCTTTATTTCCATCCTCCTTTTTTTTCTTTCTTCTTTCTTTCTTTCTTTCTTTCTTTCTTTCTTTCTTTCTTTCTTTGTCTTTATCTTTGGTTTTATGCCCTTTTTAATAATTCTTATTTATTTCGCTTTGCTTCATATTTTTTAGAATTAAAAATAACAAAGGATATAAGAAAAAAAAAGAAACCAAAAGAAAGAAACAATGAAGATGAATAATAATAATAAACGGAAGAAGAAGATAAAGGAGTAGGAAGAGGAGGAGGAGGGGCGTTTGAAGAAGAAGAAGAAGAAGAAGAAAGAAGAAGAAAAGAAGAAGAAGAAAAGAAGAAGAAAAGAAGAAGAAATGGAAGAAGAAGAAGAAGAAGAATTGGAAGAAGAAGAAGAAGAAGAAGACGAAGAAGAAGAACAAGAAGAAGAAGAAGAAGAAGAAGAAAAAGAATTGGAAGAAGAAGAAGAAGAAGAAGAATTGGAAGAAGAAGAAGAACGAAAAACGAAGAAGAAGAAGAAGAAGAAGAAGAAGAAATGGAAGAAGAAGAAGAAGAAGAAGAAGAAGAAGAACGAAAAACGAAGAAGAAGAAGAAGAAATGGAAGAAGAAGAAGAAGAAAAGAAGAAGAAGAATTGAAGAAGAAGAAGAAGAAGAAGAAGAAAAACGAAATGGAAGAAGAAGAAGAAGAAGAATTGGAAGAAGAAGAAGAAGAAGAAGAAGAAGAAATGGAAGAAAAAGAAGAAGAAGAATTGGAAGAAAAAGAAGAAGAAGAATTGGAAGAAGAAGAAGAACGAAAAACGAAGAAGAAGAAGAAGACGAAATGGAAGAAGAAGAAGAAGAAGAATTGGAAGAAGAAGAAGAACGAAAAACGAAGAAGAAGAAGAAGAAAACGAAATGGAAGAAGAAGAAGAAGAAGAATCGGAAGAAGAAGAAGAACGAAAAACGAAGAAGAAGAATTGGAAGAAGAAGAAGAACGAAAAACGAAGAAGAAGAAGAAGAAGAAAAGAAGAAGAAGATGAAGAAGAAGAAGAATTGGAAGAAGAAGAAGAACGAAAAACGAAGAAGAAGAAGAAGAAAGAAGAAGAAGAAGAAGAAGAAGAATTTGAAGAAGAAGAAGAAGAACGAAAACGAAGAAGAAGAAGAAGAAGAAGAAATGGAAGAAGAAGAAGAACGAAAAACGAAGAAGAAGAAGAAGACGAAATGGAAGAAGAAGAAGAAGAAGAAGAAGAAGAATTGGAAGAAGAAGAAGAAGAACGAAAAACGAAGAAGAAGAAGACGAAATGGAAGAAGAAGAAGAACGAAGAAGAAGAAGAAGAAGAAGAATTGGAAGAAGAAGAAGAAGAAGAAAAGAAAAATTGAAGAAGAAGAAGAAGACGAAAACGAAGAAGAAGAAGAAGAAGAAGAAGAAGAAGAAGAAGAAGAATTGGAAGAAGAAGAAGAACGAAAAACGAAGAAGAAGAAGAAAACGAAATGGAAGAAGAAGAAGAAGAAGAATCGGAAGAAGAAGAAGAACGAAAACGAAGAAGAAGAATTGGAAGAAGAAGAAGAACGAAAGAAGAAGAAGAAGAAGAAGAAATGGAAGAAGAAGAAGAACGAAAACGAAGAAGAAGAAGAAGACGAAATGGAAGAAGAAGAAGATGAAGAAGAAGAAGAAGAATTGGAAGAAGAAGAAGAACGAAAACGAAAAAAGAAGAAGACGAAATGGAAGAAGAAGAAGAAGAAGAAGAAGAAGAATTGAAGAAGAAGAAGAAGAACGAAAAAACGAAGAAGAAACTCTTTGAAATGGAAGAAGAAGAAAACGAAAACGACAATTGAAGACGAAATGGAAACGAAGAAGAAGAAGAAGAAAAGAAAAGAAGAAGAAGATTTAACGAAAACGAAGAAGAAGAAGACAAATGAAGAAGAAAAGAAGAAGAATTGGAAGATGAGAAGAAGAACGAAAACGAAGAAGAAGAAGAAGAAAACGAAATCCTTGGAAGAAGAAGAAGAAGAAGAATCGGAAGAAGAAGTTGGAAAACGAAGAAGAAGAATTGGAAGAAGAAGAAGAACGAAAACGAAGAAGAAAAGTTGAAGAAATGGAAAAAAGAAGAACGAAAACGAAGAAGAAGAAGAAACAAATGGAAGAAGAAGATGTGAAGAAGAAGAAGAAGAATTGAAGAAGCCGAAGATCCGGTTCGAAAAAAAGAAGAAGAAGAAGACGAAATGAAGAAGAAGAAGAAGAAGAAGAATTGGAAGAAGAAGAAGAAGTTTTGAAAAGGAAGAATAAGAGGTCAAAGAAGAAATGGAAGAGAAGAAGAACGAAAACGAAGAAGAAGAAGAAGACGAAATGGAAGAAGAAGAAGAAGAAGAAGAAGAAGAATTGGAAGAAGAAGAAGAAGAATGAAAACGAACCTTAAGAAGATATTGTGAAGAGAAGAAGAAGAAGAATTGGAAGAAGAAATCGAAAATGAGAAGAAGAATAGATAGATAGAAGAAGAAGAAGATAGAAGAAGAATAGAAGAAAAGAAGAACGAAAAACGAAGAAGATAGAAGAAGATAGAAATGGAAGAAGAAGATAGAAGAAGAAGGAAGAAAAAGAAGAAGAAGAAGAAGAAGAAGAATGGAAGAAGAAGAAGAACGAAAAGATAGAAGAAGAAGAAGAAGAAGAAGAAGAAGAATTGGAAGAAGATGAAGAAGAAGAATTGGAAGAAGAAGAATTGGAAGAAGAAGAAGAAAAAGAAGAAGAAGAAGAAGAAGAAATCCCGATAACGGCATAAAACCAGCTCACGCGAGAGTTTGACAAGCGAAGAAGCATCATCGTATCTGCTTTATTTTTCCCTTCCGCAAAACTCCAGAGTAAATCTTGCAATAACGGTATTCTTCTGCCAGGAAACGCCGAAGAAACTCTTTGACCACTAAATAAATACAATTGGTCACGTTCTTCAACGTTCCCTATCCTATAAAACAAATCTAACCGGATTTAACACGTACCCCAAAACATATGACAAGAAAAACAACCAAAGATGACATCATCTCACAATTTACCCCAGGTGAGAACGAATCCTTTTATCTACTTCAAAATTGACATTTTCCCCAAACGTTGGTTAGTATCATCTTTCCAATTTATATATTATATACTATAAAACGTTGAGATAAAATGTGGCAAGAATGCCATCTACTGTCTCGTAACAAATCCGCATGTCTGTGTCAGAGGTATAAAAGCCGGTGATCCGGTTCCGTGAAGTGCTAAATGTCAAAGCTACAAGAAAGAGCATTTTAAGTGGTTTTGATAAAGGCCAGAATACGAGGTCAAATAATTTCCAAGACGGCACGGCATGTGATATGCTCGCGGACGGGTGTGGAGAGTACCTATCGTAATAGATGAACCACCTTATTTTGATATTGTGTCAGATAGATAGATAGATAGATAGAATCGGAATGAGATAGATAGATAGATAGATAGATAGATAGATAGATAGATAGATAGATAGATAGATAGATAGCATCAGAATGAAATATTAGATAGATAGATAGATAGATAGATAGATAGATAGATAGATAGATAGATAGATAGAAGCAGAAGGAGATAGATAGATAGATAGATAGATAGATAGATAGATAGATAGATAGATAGATTAAAAAGAAGCGAAGAGACTGAAAGAAACAGATAGATAGATAGATAGATAGATAGATAGATAGATAGATAGATAGATAGATAGATAGAATGAAATATTAGATGAGATAGATAGATAGATAGATAGATAGATAGATAGATTGAAGCAGAAGGAGATAGATAGATAGATAGATAAATAGATAGATAGATAGATAGGTAGATAGATAGATTAAAAAGAAGAAGAGAGAAAGAAACAGATAGATAGATAGATAGATAGATAGAAATAGATAGATAGATAGATAGATAGATAGATAGATAGATAGAATCGGAATGAGATAGATAGAGATAGATAGATAATGAGATAGATAGATAGATAGATAGATAGAAGCTGAATAAGATAGAGGAAATAATTATAGCATTGGCAGCATCATCTGTCCATTCACAAATGACGGTCGCCCACTTTCGCCTCGGTATGTCACGGTCAGAAGTCTATTAAGTAGGTAATCTGGCTTCGAGTACTGCACGACGAATTTGTGAGCTTTTATGGGCAAGAAGAAAGATTTGAGTGGCTTTGTTAAAAGCCAGAAGACTAAGTCAGTGTATTTCAGAAACGGTACGGTTTGTGACATTGTCTAGTTCACGATCTTAGAGTACATATCCTGGGTAAGACGATAAACTACGCCCGAGTCCTGGGTGAGACGATAAACTACGTCCAACAGCAAGGCCTCTGACCAGTTGGCTTTGAGGAGCGTGGAACCACCTCTTAATTGCCGGTGCTATCAGAACAACCCTGACCTGGGAGCACCAGCAATTTTTTGACGAGACAAATACTGAGAATTGATGCACAGTGTAATATAAGACCCCAAACATATATATATATATATATATATATATATATATATATATATATATATATATATATATATATATATATATTGACTAATATTATATATATATATATATATATATATATATATATATATATATTAATTAATTGATTTAAAATATGTTTTTTCCGCGGGAAAAAAAACATATTTTAAATCAATTAATTTACAATATTAATGCTCTGTAATGCACTATTTTGTAAAAATAAAATATCTATAAGAACACCGGATTATATATCTTACTGTTTTTTTTATTTTATATATATATATATATATATATATATATATATATATATATATATATATATATATATATGAAGAAATATAGTGTTAAGATGTGCTATATTCATGGGATAAAGTGCTCAATATCAGTGATAGAGCGTGTATAAATATAAAAGTGAACATAGAAATCAACACTTAGAGGCGACAGTCTGTTTCATGCTAGATGCAACCGACAGGCCACGAGCGCTGTTATTTTTCTCGGCTATACGGGTCCAGTGGTGCATTGTGGGTAGTTTATTTTATATATATATATATATATATATATATATATATATATATATATATATATATATATATACACACATTAAACAATACGACCTTACTTACAGTTTCTGGATAGACCGTGCTGATGTAATCATTTTAAGCAAAAGCCAGTACGCTCAAACACTCGATCACGATGACTTGTGTCTTGCTGCTAACACAATCATTGACTGCCTTCGAAATGTTCATTCTACCCGAAATGACTCAAAAGTCTTGGGTTAACCGGTGCTACGTCTAAAGGTGGCGATATTTGGGAACGCCTCATCAATATATATATATATATATATATATATATATATATATATATATATACACACACAGGGTGTCCATAAAGTTCGTGTTCACTTTTAAAAGTTTATAACTTCATTTGTATTTGCGATGGAAATGATTTGTAAAAAGAATTCGAAAGAAGTAAATCTATATTTTTTTAAGGTTTTATTGAAAATTTATTTAAGTTTCCATCATGTCCTCCATCATTAGCAATACAAAGGGTAAAACAATTTTGCAGTTCACGGAAAACATTTGCCAACTGATTGACAGTATTGCCTGAAATCACATTAGTTATTTTAGCTATACTTAATACGAGGTACATTAAACTTTATAACATTTTTTTACAGAATTTTTCTATCGCAAATACAAATAAAGTTATAATTTTTTAAAGTGCACCCGAATTTTATGGACACCCTGTATATGTGTGTGTATGTGTGTGTGTGTGTGTGCGCGCGCGCGTGTGTGTTTGTGTAAGGGTCGAACTATATTCGTTGCATATTTAAATATTGTCTTGTGTAAGAGGCATAATGTGGTCTTCACACGTCTTCACCCGAATTTTTATTAGAGGAAAAAAACGAAACAAATTATAAATTTGCGGATGGAACCTTTTTCGACTTGTCAGAAAAAAAAAAAGAAAAAGAAAATACTGAAAGAATATCTGTAAGCATTTGTTAAATAAATATCCTTGTGATAAGTATTAAATTATTTGAATCCTTTGAAGGTGTTCCATTTTCTTCTTTTTTTTTTCTTTTACTTTGAAATTCTTTTCTTATTCATGTCATGCAATGCAGCCATTTTTTTTTATTCGTGCATCTTAATGACGAAAGATCATGCGCAGAATAACAAACAGCAGCTGACACGCAACCCCCCCCCGCCAACCTAATCTCCCACGTGATTACTTGATGGAAACAAAAACAAGAGAAACACTCGTAACTTCATGCGTGATGGGACTATCAAATTTGTAACACTAGTTTGAAAGGCAAAATTTGTTGCTTCCTTCACGAATATAATCTCCCGTCCCCCAAAATTATCGAAGGGGGCTTATTTGATCTTTGATATCTGTCTTCGCCATCTTGAGCACTGCTAAAATAAGTGCGGGAAAAGCCAAGACCGGAATTAGTGTGCCCATAAGTCATCTTAAATCTTTTTATCGAGCTTTGACAAAGAAACGTGTCGCGCTGATCCCAGAACGAAAAATCATCCTCGCGTTGGCTGACCGAATCAACCTCTGACTCTGACTCGCCTGAAGTCTCTCAATCATGGACAGAATCCGGGATTCACTATCAGGCTAATCGTGTTGTTTATCATTTCTTCTCTCACATTCCAAATCAATTGTATTCACCTCGCAATAAATTTTAATGAAAGAAAATTTGGTTTTCCAATAATAACAAGCTTAAATAAACGAAAAAAAAAATGAAAATTGTGCTGAAAAATGGGTTTAGCAACGTTCTATTCACTCAAAAACAAAAATACACGCAAAAGAATTTCTTGGTAGTGGACTCTCCCATAGACAATAAGTAGCAGTAGCGGTCGCCAGTTCGGCTCAGTGGTGTTGAGCAAGTCAGACGATATCGGACATTTAAGTACCAACCATCACAACTAGATTTGCTGCGTCATTAACTCTTATTTTCCAAGTTCCTAACGTTTTGTACGTCGAACCTAATTTGGAACGACTTATTGAAATACAAGCCTCCACTGTAAAAATACTCCACAACACTTAAATAAGCGAAAAAAAAATTAAATGAAAATTGTGCTGAAAAATGGGTTTAGCAACGTTCTACCCACCTGCGTTGAAAAATCATCCTCGCGTTGGCCGACCCAATCAATATCCGACTCTGATTGGCCTGAAGTCTCTTAATCATGGACGGAATCCCTTGTTATTTGCCACTTCCTTCTCTCACATTCCAAATCAATTGTGTTCAGCTCGCAATAAATTTTAATGAAAGAAATATTGGTTTTCCAATGATAACAAACTTGGCTCCTTGTGCCGCGCCAGGGAATTTCTCTCGCCGGAGTTGATCCTTCAAATTTAAAAATCAACCATTTGCCTTTGCATGGAGTATTGCTGCCATGTATGGCCTGGAGCCCCCTCTGTTTGTCTCAAGGTCCTTGATAAAATCCAGAGACGGATATGCAATGTTATTGCCCCTGATCTGGCATCTCGTCTGCAGACGCTCTCTCACAGAGGTGCCGTCGCCTCCCTCTGTCTTTTTTACAAATACTTTAATGGTAACTGCTCCGATGAGCTGCTTTCGCTGGTTCCCAGGCTTCATGAATTCAAGCGTTCAACTAGGCTGGCATCTCGCTCTCACCCTTTTAATGTCAAAACCGATAAATGTAGCCGTCTCTTCTACTCCAATAGCTTCATGTCTCGCACCTCTCGCCTGTGGAACACCTTCCTCATTTCTTGTTTCCCTGATAGCTATAATCTCCAACTATTCAAATGTAATGTCAATCGACGTCTCCAGATGTCTTGATCTGTCCCCTATGCTTCTCTTCATCCTTTCCTCTATCACTCCTCTTTGCTCTCGCTCCAACTCTCTGTAACCCTTTGCCTTTGAACAGGAAACGCCATATCGTCCTATCGGAATCTTATCTATCTATCTATCTATCTATCTATCTATCTATCTATCTATCTAATATGTATAAACGCATCCCCTGTTCTTCCTGAGAAAACAAAGTGTCAGAGCAAAAGCCTGAAAATAGACAGAGAAAAAATGCTAGAAAGCAAACTTATCTACTCATTAAAGTGCTCGAAGCAAAAAACGCTTAACAACGTTAAATTCTATTAAAGGACAGCTCTAGTCGTGACTTGAGTTTCACGAACACGCGACTTCAAACGACTTAAACGATATATATATATATATATATATATATATATATATATATATATATATATATATATATATATTTGGATAATATTCAATGGCGGCGGTCTCAAGGATTTTGAATGAGTTATTTTCTTTTTTATGAGTGTAGCATTTTTAAAATCAAAATTGTGGTTGAATTTATTTCTATGTATGACTAGAGCATTAGTTGTTTTTTCTGAGGTCTCTTTTTTGTGCTCATAGATGCGTTTTTTTTTTTTTTTTAAATTTCTGTATGTTTTCTCCAATATATTACATAAAAACAGATGCATAATAATACTGACCGAATATATATATATATATATATATATATATATATATATATATATATATATATATATATATATAAAAGAAATACAGACCATTTTAAGGTTCCATTATAATAATTTATTTCACCAGAACCCTTTTAAAATGAAATGAAACGAAAAATGAAATGAAAATTGATGGGTAGTGTAAGTGTTTGTAATTTAACAGAGAGTGTAAAAGGAGTAGTTAAAGAGACATGGTAGAGTATAGGGAGGGATTAATTTCATATCTCTGTCAAGCATACTTAGTATTGGGGGAGGAGGAGTGATCATAATAAATAAAAAAACTTCACCTCTTCAGACCGAAATCTTTCAATTTAAAAAAAAAGTTTTAAAAAAGTTTTCTTCTTGGTTATTATTATTATTATTATTATTATTATTATTATTATTATGTGCTGTAATTCATATTAAGCTTTCCCTGGATTAATATCCTCCTTGGAATTATCTCTAACAGTCACAAACAAATTTATATATATATATATATATATATATATATATATATATATATATATATATATATATATTAATCAATTCCCTAAGTAAGGCGAAAACACCACTAAGGTGCGAGGAGTCACTGAAAGTGAAAAAGAATCAGAAAACTTTTGAAGAAACTAGAAACCCAATCCTAAACAATGAATAAACATCTCTTCTTGCTCGAAACTCAATTCCTATTCGACACACACACACGCACAAACACACACATCTATATATACATATATATATATATATATATATATATATATAGAGAGAGAGAGAGAGAGAGAGAGAGAGAAATCATCAGGTGATCGTCTCACGGGCATTGGTTAGCGATGTAGCGAACTTGTATTCGAAAAAAAAACGAAACATATTATTGATTTGGGGGTAGAACATTTTTCGATTTGAGAATAGATAGATAGATAGATAGATAGATAGATAGATAGATAGATAGATAGATAGATAGATAGATAGATAGATACGTAGGTATTGACGAGAATTTGATAGACAGAGAAAGAGAGAAATAAATGCAGAACGAGGTAGATCGATAGATACATACATACATATATACATAGTTGGAAGCAGAATGAGATAGATAGATAGATAGATAGATAGATAGATAGATAGATAGATAGATAGATAGATACCGCCTTTTATTCCTAGAATCTGGAAACCGCCCGTTAACTGGTACTCTGCATATTATAGGCCGAGATATTTAAACAGTATTTCATTCTGACGTGTGGAGGCCATAGTCATGCGTAAGAAGGGCGATTTGATTAACTTCGATAACTGTCAAAGACTAGCACATGATCGAAACGTCACGGCTTGTTGCGAAGCGCTATAAACGGGCACCTGTTAGTGTGTTTTTTTATTATTATTATTTATTATTAGCTAATACAATTGCGGCCACCCAATACGGCACACAGGCCCATATCTGGAAGCCATGATTAGTAACTCTTGCACTGCCAATAAACACTAATCTTTTGGTATGTTTGACAAGAAGCCACAAGCGCCGGTGTTCATTTAATTACTGGCTGCTTTTCTTTCGCGATTCTCTCTAAAATTTCAGTCTTCATTCGGAGTCTATATTTAAAAAGAATGCAGCATCCGTAATCATCTATTGTTAATAAATCATATACTTCATTATATAATTCGGTCTGAATTTCTGGGATGAGGAGTTATCGTTATTTACACTTTATATTCAGACTATTTTCCTCGTCTTTGTTGTTGTTATCACATCCTCTAACCTTGATCACGTGTATATCAAGCCGTAGGTAGACTTGTGGGTGGTATATTGGCGAGGAAATATTGGCGGAAGACAGCAACAAACAAAACAAGGACTGGAGTAAACAAAAAAAAAAACAATATATTGTCAAGTTTTTTTCGTTAAAGAAAATACATCGACAAAAATAGGGTTACAGTGCACTAGATAAAAAATATATATCTGCATTTTCGTGAGAAGGGCGTTGTCTTGAGAAGGACAAGCTGTTTAAAAATGTTTTCCTGAAACGGTACACTTTTGTAGTTGTTGACAATTAACGCCCCGAAAAGGACAGTTAGGTAGTCGTTTAAAAGTGTTTTCCTGAAAAGGGACACTTTTGTAGCGTTTGACAATTGACGTCCTGAAAAGGACAGTTATCAAGTCGTTTAAAAGTGTGATCCTGAAAAGGGCAGTTTATCTTATATCGTTGATGATGGCCAAGATGGGTGGCTGAAGCTGGAGCTGGCAGGAACTACTGATGTCTTTTGCCGTGACCCGGCCGCCCAACCGCCCGCTGCTGGAACAGATACTACACTTTAATCCTGTGCATCTTGGTCACACCCTTTTTTTTTTTTTGGTCAATATTTGTGGCCTTTTAAATATGCTGAATCAATTTAACAATAGTTGCTGGTCCTGGAAGGTGAAGTTTCTTCTTCCGGTTTTTTTTTGCTTTTAATGTGGTAGGACCGACAGTACACGGAAGACTATTCTCGATCCAATGCCCATGTCTCGGGATATCATGTCTTCTTTTTAGTACTGCTCAGTTATTGCTCGCCTTGTTTCCACAAGTACACACTGCCCAGGCCGGGGATTGAACTCCACATTACTATCTCGTTAAATTCCCGCTTTTATCCACAATTGTTCGACAGGAGTTCTGTGGAGACCAGAAGCCTTGCACCTAAGTTGTCTACCAATAAGTGCATCTGCAATCACTGAAGGTGTTTGATACAACTGCTGCTTCTATTGAAGACTTGCTGTAACCTTGTCTTTCTTTCTGTATTTCTTACCCGGATTGATGTACGCCTGATGAAGGCCAAAATATACAACGGCCGAAAAGTCGTGATAGCAACAACAAAGAGCGGGACAAATGTCCGAGAATAAATACTGCATACATTACATCTTGGAAATAGCCAACAACAAAATCCAACAAAATACAGCGTTGCGGCAGAAATACGTTTTCCACTAATATTTTGCCATTATGTGGCATTTCTGGATATATGTGGGAGGTATTTCTAGGAGTTATATGTGGCATGTATTTCGGGGGGGGTATATGTGGGAGGTATTTCTGGGAGGTATATGTGGGAGGTATTTCTGAGAGCTATATATGGCATGTATTTCTGGGAGGTATATATAGGATGTATTTCGGGGAGGTATATGTGGGAGATATATGTACCATGTATTTCTGGGTGATATATGTGGGAGGTATTTCTAAGCGGTATATGTGGCATATATTTCTGAGGGGGTATATGTGGCATATATTTCTGGGAGTATATGTGGGAGGTATTTCTGGGAGGTATATGTGGCATGTATTTCTGGGGGTATATGTGGGAGGTATTTCTAAGAGGTATATGTGGGAGGTATTTCTGGGTGGTTATATGTGGGAGGTATTTCTGGGAGGTATATGTGGGAGGTATTTCTGGAATGTATATGCAGCATGTATTTCTGGGAGCTATATGTGGGAGGTATTTCTAAGAGGTATATGTGGCATATATTTCTGAGGGGGTATATGTGGCATATATTTCTGGGGGTATATGTGGGAGGTATTTCTGGGAGGTATATGTGGCATATATTTCTGAGGGGGTATATGTGGCATGTATTTCTGGGGGTATATGTGGGAGGTATTTCTAAGAGGTATATGTGGCATGTATTTCTGGGTGGGGGTATATGTGGCATGTATTTCTGGGTGGGGGTATATGTGGGGGGTATTTATGCCGCAATTAGTAAAATGCATAAAATCTGCTAAATCTTAACAATTTTTCTAGAGGTATTTCGGGAAACATGATGACTTAATTATCACTTCTTTTATTTGAGGGGGTATATGGAAAATTTGATTTCTGGGAGATATTGCTGGAAAGAAGGGCATAAGAAAACAATATGTGGCATATATAACTGAGGGGGTA
This sequence comes from Acanthosepion pharaonis, assembly GCA_903632075.3. Lineage (NCBI taxonomy): Eukaryota > Metazoa > Mollusca > Cephalopoda > Sepiida > Sepiidae > Acanthosepion > Acanthosepion pharaonis. The sequence continues at coordinate 696,352 of CAHIKZ030004539.1, forward strand.
AATGGTTACAGAACATGTATTTTGAATAGTAAAAAAAAAAGGTAAAACGTTTCTAAGAGCTATAAAGGATGGATTTTGGGTGGGTATATGTGGCCCACGATAGATGGATAGATAGATAGATGTGGATAGATATTTAGATAATAGATAGATAGAAATGCATGAAAATGAGAGATAGATAGATAGATAGAATTAGATAGATAGATATGAATAGATAGATGATGATTAAGAAAGTGAAAAGAGATATATATTAAAAAATAAAATTAGATAAAAAATAGATAGATAGATAGATAGATAGATGGAATGAATTGGCATAAGAAGATAGATAGATAGATAGATAGATAGATAGATGATAAATGGTTGGCAGAAAAGGTAGTTGAAGGAATATTAAAAAGCAAAAAAGATAAAACGTTAGATAATAGATAGAAAGGATGGATAGAGATATGGAATAGATGATAGCCCACGATGAATAGATAGATAGATAGATAGATAGATAGATAGATAGATAGATAGATTAGGTATTAAGAAAGTGAAAAGAGATATATATTAAAAAATAAAATTAGATAAAAATAGATAGATAGATAGATAGATAGATAGATAGATAGATAGATAGATAATATTTAAAAAATTAAAAATAAATATCTATTTATCTATCTATCTATCTATCTATATATATATATATATATATATATATAGATAGATAGATAGATAGATAGATAGATAGATAGATAGATAGATAGATTAGGTATTAGAGAAACTAAAAAGATATATATATTAAAAAATAAAATTAGATAAAATAGATAGATATTAAGAAACTAAAAAGACATATATATTTAAAAATAAAATTAGATAGATAGTTTAGGAATTAAGAAAATAAAGAGAGATATATATTAAAAATAAAATTATGTAGATAAAAATAGATAGATAGATATTAAAACAAACTAAAATAATAGATAGATAGATAGATAGATAGAGAGAGAGAGAGAGAGAGAGAGAGATATTAAAATGACTTAGATAGATAGATAGATAGATAGATAGATAGATAGATAGGTAGGTGCTTAATGTGATACGACTTGTCCCTGTAGCAAAAGATCCCCCACAAAAATCGCTTTCCCGCTTTCAATATAGTTTTCCATTATTCTTACAAAATTTCCCGCCTTCTCTGCCAGGCGCATGCGTCATCCTGTTGCGGTATTCATTTCGACAACAACAATTCCCGCTTTAATGACAATTACGTTGCGTAATTACCTGCATTAATTGCATTTTCGTTTTGGTTCAATCCTTGCAGGCACAAACGCGCTTGAAATGATAACGGAAGTGATATGGGAACGCTGTTTCAATTTCGACTTTCGTCACGTGACGCACACTGCACTCCGTTCCGAGTTAAACCACGTGACGCCTCATCTGGAGAGGCTGGGAAAGGCGGGTAAGCGTAAATGCACTTACGCCTGTCGATATCAAAGGACGCCTTTTGCAGGCGTTGCTGTATGTGTGTGTTTATAAAAATAAATAAATGAATAAACTCAGTGAAATAATCATGAACAGATTCTATGTGAATTAGTAGAAAAATCGTCGTTTGGGTCGTTTAATTCAGTAACCTAATTCAAGATCGTGTTTTTTATTTGCTAGGATTTATAAGGTAGCTTTGTTCGAGAAGAAATTAATCTGGGAAGACCCTAATTGTCTATGGAAATCCCCCTCACAATAACGAATGCACGGCCGCAATTTTCGACGGATTTGCACCAAAATTTACATGCACATGCTCCAAGTTAGTGGGAAGGCCAAGACTTATTTTGCATTTCCCAACTCCCACCAATAGCGTAAATAATCGATTTTTTCATGCTTCTACGGCAGTTTTCATGTAGTTTGCGGTCATTTTATACTAGCCAGAGTGAGAGCCTATAGCTGGCTGCCACGAATAGGCACGAAGATTCTATTAGCCAGCGTGAGAGCCTACAGCTGACTGACACGAATGTTAACTAGCATGCTAGCATGCAAAAAAAATCGATAGCTGCATTCGTAACAAGTGGGAAAAATTTAAATCTGCATGGCACTTTACTCCAATTGGCTCATTCGCTTGCTTAAACTCAACGTTGATTCTGATTCCGCAGAACTGGGTTGGGTTGTATTTGTGTTAACATTCTTTTTCAAAAAGTTTTTCCAGTTACTGTTACAAATTCATGACGGTTCTTTGAGTATAGAATCCAGACAATGAATATTTCAGTTAGTTCATTCGGTGTTTTCCAGAGCGTAGAGTCCTTCTTTTTAAAGCACTGGATTGTTTTGGGTTCTTTTTTGATACAATTTCAGCGGCTTCTGATTGGTCAACCTTTTACACTATAAAACAGATTTTTAATAGTTTAACGTATATACACAAAAAACTGTAACAGTTCAAGTCCTTTTAAAAAATCGTTTTGTGTTCATTTTGTTTAGTTCTTTTTTGAGATAATGTTTAGTATAGGCTTAGAAAAAAAGAAGTAAGGCAGGCACGTAGCAACATCAGCACGGCAAAGGGCACTCCTTTAAAGGCAAGGAAGGGCAAAAATATTTTAAGTCAAGTGATAGCGATTGCTGTACGATTTTTGAATCAAGCACGGACAACGCCGGGCCATGCGGCTAGTCACGGATAAAGCGAGAAAAGGGCGTGTGAATATGAAATACAAAGCCTGAGGCAATCTACACGTGATGGAGCGGAGACGAGTGAAAATAGAGAAACACTGTCAAGCTGTTAAAATCTCCATTTTCGGATCCACGCTGATGTTTCATTTCTGATGGAAACAAAAATAAGTGATAATACAAAAAAATATTGTATATATGTATGAGGAATTTTTTCAGATTTATCAAAACGCCATAACACAACTGAACATTTGACAAAGGGCACTTGTTGGTCGCTTCTCTATAAAGCCGCCATTTTGGTGTATGTGAGCTGAAGGTAATTTTTTTTTTTTTAGAATGGAAATGAATATTCTTTCTTGAATAGGTTTGTGAAATATAAAAGAAATGGCGAAGAAAGACGACAAGAAGAAAGAAAGAAAGAAAGAATAGGCACAAAAGGAGAAAGAAAGAATGAAAGCATAAAAGCTAATGAGCGGAGAAAGAAAGAAAGAAAGAAAGAAAAGAAAGAAAGAAAGAAAGAAAGAAAGAAAATATTGCGTAAAGGAGGGCTAAGGAAAAACTTTTGTCGGACTCAAAGAAAGAAAGAAAGAAAGAAAGAAAGAAAGTATAGGCACAAAAGGAGAAAGAAAGAATGAAAGCATAAAAGCTAATGAGCGGAGAAAGAAAGAAAGAAAGAAAGAAAGAAAGAAAGAAAGAAAGAAAGAAAGAAAGAAAATATTGTGTAAGGGGGGGCTAAGAAGAACTTTTGTCGGACTCAAAGAAAGAAAGAAAGAAAAAGACAAAAAAGAAAAGAAAGAATGAAAGCATAAAAAAATGAGCGGGAAAGAAAGAAAGAAAGAATGAAAAAAGAAAGAAAGAAAAGAAAGAAAAAATGAGTAAAAGGAGGGCTAAGGAAAACTTTTGTCGGACTCAAAGAAAGAAAAAAAAAGAAAAGAAAGAAAGAACAAGTAAAAAAAAGGAGAAAGAAAGAATGAAAGTCAGAAGCAAATGAGCAAAGAAAGCAAAGAAAAAAAAAAAGAAAGAAAGAAAAGTAAAAAGGAGAAAGAAAGAAAGAAAGTAATAAGCAAATGAGCAAAGAAAGAAAGAAGAAACCACAGAAAAGGAAAGAAAAAAGAAAAAAGCATAGAAAGAAAGAAAGAAGGAAAGGAAAAAGAAACAGGGAATGAATGAACAAGTAAAAAAGGAAAAAGAAAGAATGAAAGCGTAAGAAGTAAATGATCAAAGAAAGAAAGAAAGAAAGAAAGAAAGAAAGAACACCAAAAATGAGAAAGAAAGACTGAAAGCATAAAAAGCAAATATAAAAAGAAGAAAGAAAGAAAGAAAGAATAAATGAATGAATGAAAACCAGAAAAATTGGATCAGTAAATGTACACGAATGCTTAGGTAAAAAAAAAAGGTGTAATACAAGAATCACAGTTTGATAAAATTTTGAAAAAGATAGCGTTTCTAAAATTGGCAATTTTTTCCCGCTTTTTTATCACTTCCCTATAAAGCTAATATAAAGTCGTGTCCATAAAAAAACCAAGTTTTGACAATGTTGGTATAATTTATCAGAAAGAACGTTGACAAATTAATCTTTGCACGAAATCCCTTCTAGATGTCCGAGATATATTCGTCCTTAGTGTCATCTTTTATGCCATGTTATGAAAATTCTAAATGTGTCTCAATTTACTACGCTCTTTGTGACGTCTGCAGTCAGTCAATTGCAATATGCCATTTACACGCACGAGCAGAGGTTGAGAAAGTCGTTTTTTTTTATTAACTTCTGGAAAGATACTTTTGTCAGAATTTAAAGACTTGCTTTTCTCGCCTTTTTCTCTTGATTATATCGTCAAAGATGAAAAAGAAGATATGCAACAGAAAATTGGTTCAACAGAACGATGCTGAGGATGCTGTGAGCCGAAGACGTGAGCAGCGACGAAGCTTTAGTGAAAAGGAAAGTTAGCTTATAAAAAGGGTGCTTCAATAACTTGAACCGATTTTAAATGTGAATTAAGTTTAAGATTTTTTTTCCTTTTTCTTTCCGATTTAATAACTTAAGTCTTTGGCGATTTCAACCATAGAAAGATTAACAATCAAACAATGTGTTAAAGTTATCGAAGCCTATTACGAAAATAGACGTTCAAACAGAAATGCATTTCGCTCACTTCGTGACTTTTTTGGTAAACATAATCGACTAACCGAGAGTGCAATTGGAAAAAAAAAATTGTTCGTAAATTCAAAGAAACTGGGTCGGTGGCAGATGTGAAAACACCATTGCTTGCTGGCTTTCGCCGTTCAGCTGAAAACATTGCTGCAGTGCACGAGAATTTGGCCGAAATTCCAGACATCTCTATTTGTCATCGCGCGCAGTAATTGAACCTATCCACAACAACGTTACATTGAATTTTGACAAAATATTTAAATAGTTTTGGATATAGAAAATGAGAGTTATTGTCAATGTCATACTTTTAAATGTGAATTAAGTTTAAGCGTCTAATGATATATTTTCTTTTTCTTTTCGATTTAACAACTTAAGTCTTTGACAATTTCAACCATGGAAGGATTAACAATCAAACAACGTGTTAAAGTTATCGAAGCCTATTACGAAAATGGACGTTCAAACAGAAATGCAATGAGGTCGCATCATCTCTCGAAATAACGAAGTCAATTGGCCACCATGATCATGCGACATGACACCTTTAGATTTCTTCCTTTGGGGTCATCTCAAAAGTAAGGTCTATGCCAACAAGCCAACAACAATTCAACAGCTGAAGGATGAGATAATAAGGCATATTGGTGAGATCAAGGAGCAACTATGCAGAGACATCATCAAAAATTTTGTCCATCGAGTGGAGGTATGCCGCCGATGCCTTGGCGGACATTTGGGCGATATTATTTTTCACACTTAATTGCCATGACTTAAATAACATGATCCAATAGAGAAATGAATAATTTTTTTACCAATAAAACTGATTTATTTACAGCTGACTTTGATCCGTCTTAATGAAACACCCTTATATATAATCCGTTTTAATGAAACACCTTTTATAAAACATTAGAATGAAATAGTGGAAATTTTTAGAACACATAACGAGAAAAGAGGGCTTGGAAAGGAGAGATTGAAAGCAAGAGGGACAGAGGAAAACAAAGAACAGGAGATTGTGGAGAGACATGATTACTTATGTCTTGAGGCAACAAGGTACATAAAAAAGAATTTTAAAATATATATATACATATATATGTGAAAAGTGTATATAAATATAAACAAATATATATATGTATAATTATTTATATATTATATGCGCGGTACTTATTAGAAAGCGCTCAATATCAGAGATAGAGCTAACATATTTGGTTGGATAGAGGTGAGTTTGTGACGACCAAGTATGTATATGTGTCTGCATACATCGATGTTTGCGTTAGTACGATGAATGACAAAACGACGAAATTTCCCCCACCACTTCCACAATAACGCCAATACACACAATCTACATAAACCAAATTTTTTTAAAACATTAATCAGTTTGTCTGACGATCGCTAAAGCGTGAAACCCAGGGTCACAAACTCACATCTATCCAACCAAATATATTCAAAAATTGCTTGATTCAAAAATCGTACAACTCATACAGCAATCGCTATCACTTTACTTAACATATTTTTGCCCTTCCTTGCCTTTAAAGGAGTGCCCTTTGCCGTGCTGATGTTGCTACATGCCTTACTTCTTGCCTATCTCACACTGCGAATTTTTTTCCAAGCTCTATACTAAACATTATATCTGTTACGAAAAAAGAACTAATATATATATATATGCGGCAAACTGTTGGAAAATTCTTGGTTATTCTACTAAAGGCTTTAATCTCTTATATTATTTAAAATTATAATAATCCTAGGGAATGTATTTAGTGATAATCCATATGGCGTTAGTGGTTAGTGAACAGGACCTGTACGGAACAAGATCCAAGAGAAATTAGGAAAAGACTAAATTTATCAACAGCTACGAAGGAGAGGAAATTGTGGAAATTGTCTTGAAGGAACACGCCATGTAGAAAAGGAAGAATTTGGAACAAAATAGTTGGTGGATTGATTAGATTCCACAACGTAGAAAATGGCGGATACGTTCACGACACTTTCCAACATCTCCCCAGAAACGAAATCTCCTATAAAAATATATTGTTATATATATATATATATATATATATATATATATATATATATATATTTTAATATTACGAATTGCTGGAACCTATTATTGCGCCGTCCAGTCAACGAGGTTTAAAATACGCCGACTGCAATATCTAAAAATGAGTGCCCCGCTCCTCAGTATTTCAGGGGCCAACTCTCTATATTTGCAGACAATGTTATAAAGCCTATATCTACGTTTTTATTTTTACGCTAGTGCAAATCGAGTGTTGACATTATTTACATTATTCGGACTGTTATCCTCATTTTCGTTTCCATATTCACAACGTTTCGGCCGTTGTATATTCCAGCCTTCTTCAGGTGATTGTAATTTTGAACCGAATCCTTTATTTCGTCCATCGGAGTAGATTGTTCCAAGTGTCATGTCTCTTTTCAGTTATTTCTCTTTAAATCAACTCTACAATTTTTTTTTTTTTTTTTTGGTTCACCACTGCTGTAGCTTGGTATCGAACTCTCAGCGCTTTGGGTCTAGTCACTGGATCTAACCAGCGTCTTTATCCGCTGGGTCATGTGTCCTTGATAAGGACGTTGGTTGAATTTTCATTGGCGGGGGTTGTACCTCCGGGGACCGTCTTTGATCAAAATGAAATATTCTTGTGCAAGCACTCTAGGAGTCATTCCCTTGTTCAAATTGAAATTTAATTTATATCATAGGGAAACATTTTTGAGTCCGTGTGCGAGTGAGGGGGGTACCTCGAGGGCACTTTTTCATCAAAATGAAATATACTTCTCCAAGTACCCTGTTGTTAAATGTAGTTACAGAATATATATGTTTACAGAGTCTTCAAAATCCTAAGTTCGATAACAAACAGACAGTAGCTAGAAATATATATATATATATATATATATATATATATATATATATATATATATATATATATATATATAGCATGGCCAGGCCAGGCGTTGCCCGTGCTTGATTCAAAAATCGTACGACTCATACAGCAATCGCTATCACTTGACTTAAAATATTTTTGCCTTTCCTTGACTTTAAAGAAGTGCCCTTTGCCATGCTGATGTTGCTACATGCCTTACTTCTTGCCTATCTCACAATGCGAATTTTTTCTAAGCTCTATACTAAACATTAAATCTGTTACGAAAAAAGAACTAAACAAAATGAACACAAAACAATCAGCTTTAAAAAAGGTCTCGTAACTGGAAAAACCGAATGAAAAAAGAATGTTAACAACAAATCTTTTTTCACACCCAACCCAGTTCTGCGGAATCAGAATCAACGTTGAGTTTAAGCAAGCGAATGAGCCAATTGGAGTAAAGTGCCATGAAAATTTAATTTTTTCCCACTTGTGACGAATACAGCTATCGATTTTTTTTGCATGCTAGTTAACATTCGTGTCAGTCAGCTGTTGGCTCTCACGCTGGCCAATAGAATCTTCCTGCCTATTCGTGGCAGCCAATTATAGGCTCTCTCCCCGGCCAGTAGAAAATGACCGCAAACTACATGAAAACTGCCGTAGAAGCATGAAAAAATTGATTATTCCCACTATCGATGGGAGTTGGGAAATGCAAAGTCGGTGTTGGCCTTTCCCGCTAACTTGGAGCATGTGCATATAAGTTTTAGTGCAAATCCGTCGAAAATTACAGCCGTGCATTCGTTACACATACACACACACACACACACATCCTGCTTTTTTATATATATATATATATATATATATATATATATATATATATATATATATATAAATATATATATCCTGTTAGGTTTGAACTTGCTAACTGTCGATCATCGAATAAGTCTTTCATAACGAATTTGAATCTGATCAAATACAAACTTATTTCAGAATAAGTGTGAATACATATATATATATATATATATATATATATATATATATATATATTTCATAATAAATGACGTCATTTATTTACATTTGGATACGCATTGAGCAGATATGAATGAGAGAAAATCATGGAGAATCGTGTTTAAAAACAGTAAAATCCACTTTGCTAACCGAAAACACCTCTGTGGACCAATCGGGTAAGTCGCGTCAGGCTATATGACGGTTCCATACAGGTTCGATTCTAGTCGGAAGGCCCACATTTTCTTTTTAAATTTTATCGGACATTCAGGTCGGTAAATGTTGTTTAATACTGTTTCTTATAAACAGAGCATTTACTTAAATATTTGTATTTATAAAAAGAATGTATAAACATAAAAATGTCTTAAATAATTGTCGGACTTTGTACATTTCATAAACTGCGACGTCATTTGTTTACATTTGGATACGCTTTGAGCAGATATGAATGAATAAGAGAAAATCATGGAGAATTGTGTTTAAAAATAGTAAAATCGACCTTGCTAACCGAATGATCCTCTGTGGCTCAATCGGTGAAAGGCACGTTCCGTATAGGATACAGGTTCGATTCCTATCGGAGGGCAAATATTCTCCATGAAAATTTCTCGGACTTTCAGGCCGGTAAATGTTGTTTCATACTGTTTATTATAAACAGAGCATTTACTTAAATATTTTTATCTATAAAAGAAACGAATAACAATGAAAAATGTCTTTTTTATTTTTTATATATATATATATATATATATTCTTTCTTTTTTTAAAACCTTTTTTTCCCTCGAGATTGATTTGATTAGCAAATCAAAAATTCGAGGGTTTTTCGAAACGAGTCTAGTTATCTATATTTATATATATATATATATATATATATATATATATATATATATATATATATATTCACACCATATATATACATATATATTCTGAAAGAACTTTCAAATTCGTTATGAAAGATTTAGTCGATGATCGACAGTTAGTAAGTTCAAAACTAACAGGTTTCTTCATGTCACGTCTGGAACATGCTGCAGCAATATAGGAAAAAATTTGCCTTCCATCAGTATCGCTGATGCTAGCCACCCGGAGAGCAACTGCGTCTTCGCGGTCTTACGCTTGCCACCGACATCAAGTGAATGGTTATACCGAGCTATTTGCTAAGTTGGCTGTTAGGGAGTCGGCTTACTGTGTCGTCCGAGATATTTTTTCTCGCCAGAATTTAAAATTGCACATTTATTCGTCTGGGTATCGAATATTCTTGTAATATCTGATCGATAACTTCCGTTACATATGTAAATATCTTACTTATTATAAAACGCAGATTTTGTGTGTGTGTGTGTGTGTGTGTGTGTGTGTGTGTGTGTGTGTGTGTGTGTGTGTACGTTTATATATTGGATCGGATTTCCTAGATTTTTCAACTGATTTCAACAAAACTTCACAGGATTGCATAAAATTACCTTGTGGTGGTTCTGACAGTGCCAAAAATTGGAAAAACACAATTGTTTTTGCACAAAATCAATTTGAAAACAGGATAAAACACGATTCTGTTGCCAGAATGAAAGGGAGACAACTCATATCGAATTATACTTATTATAAAACCCAGTTTGTTTGCGTGTGTGTGTGTGTTCATTTATATATGGGATCGGATTTCCTACATTTTTGAACCGATTTCAACAAAACTTCACTTTTTTTTTTTTGGCAGGTAGTGTTTCTTATTGTCTTGCACATTTTTTTCTTTATTTTTACATTCAGAATGCTTTAAAAATTCCATTTACAAGACAATTGTTTATAATAAAATTCTATTCAATCGATAGACTCATAACGATTGAAAACAATGCTTTTGTTTGAGTTTGGGTTTGACCAATCCGTAAAACAAAAACAAAAACTAATTAAGACATACGTGTCCATCAACCTTAAACAATAATCTTTTGTCAATTTTATTTTTCAGTCTTTATGATGGTCGATACTTGATCTATCTCTTACTGTTACATCCCCGGGCAACGCCGGGCTCTACTGCTAGTTCTTGATAAAATCGAAAGAAGAATATGCAACGTTATCGGTCCTGACCTGGCATCGCGGTTTCAGTCACTCCTCCGACGCTGTAACTCTTCCTTTTTCCTCCTCTTTAAATATTTTCAAGGTAATCGTTCTAATGAGCTTTCCTTGTTGTGATTTCGAGGTTGTCAGCAAAAGGTACAGCCGAACATGCAAATTACAAATTGGAGATGCCAAAATGGAGCTAGCACAAAAGTTTAAATACTGAGGGAATGGTATGCGACATCGAAATCTGAAGGCGCTCTGGGATAGCGAAAGATGCCTTCCAGAACCTCAGCTAAGTATTTAAAAACAGGAAAATATCGCTGCTACTTTGGCTTGTCTACAAGAAAGAAATATTTATTTTATTCATTTATCTATTTTTCTTTGTTCTCTGTCCGACTAATTTAACATTGATACTTGATCTAACCATTCTAACCTAACTTATAACACTATATGTTTGTGTAGTTTAACCCCCCCCCTCGAAAGAAGGGAAAATGTCTCTTCACCAGGCGTTAGTATGTCTTCAGTATTCTTATGGTCCAGTGGCCTTGTCTTTTGCTAAGATAAAATGGTCTAACGTGCAATTTTTTTAAACCGTTCGTTTCTCCTCGTGGTTTAAAATTTTATTAAAACAAGTTCCCCAAGCCCACTGTTGGTGGCAAGTAGGAATGGTCGCTGACCTTCCCCCACCCAACACTGCGTTCACTGTAACTTGATGCTTGGGAACTGAGATAGGGTTGGCTGTACACTCACTGGCGTCCATCAGAATGCAAGGGGACAATCACTTTCTGCCATCTGTGAGTATAATTTCGTTCTATCAGAGACGCATCCAAAAGCATCTCTCTCTCTCTCTCTCTCTATATATATATATATATATATATATATATATATATATATATATATATATTTATATTTATATTTATATTATAAATTAATTGATTTAAAATATGTTTTTCCGCTATGAGTTCTAACCATGTTTCAAAAATGGAAGGTCTAAATTTAATTTTGAAATTTGGACCTTCCATTTTTGAAACATGGTTAGAACTGTGTAGAAAAAAACCATATTTTAAATCAATTAATTTATATATTAATGCTCTGTAAATTTACATTGAGCACTATTTTGTAAAAAATAAAATATCTATAAGAACACCGGATTATATATCTTACTGTTCTTTCTTTTTATTTATATATACATATATATATATATATATATATATTTATGTATTTATTTTATTTATCTATTTTTCTGTGTTCTCTGTCCGACTAATTTAACATTGATTCTAGGTCCAACCATTCTAACCTAACTTATAACACTATATGTTTGTGTAGTTTGAAATCCACCCCCCCTTGAAAGATGGGAAAAAATGTCTCTTCACCAGGTGTTAGTATATATCTGCACCGTAGTCAGTTAGGTGATACACGCGTAGGCGATCATGTACGTAAGTGAATGTAATAGATTCCACTGGAATTCGAACTTGGCTCTCCTATTCCCCCATCCGTGCCATGTCTGTTATCCTTCGATACATGACTGACGAGGCAGATTTTTTACGCAGTAAATTTCTGGGTATTATAAACCTAATGTCTTCAACAACCATTTTTTACCAGTGTCCATATTGCAATTTTTGCTGTTACCATTCCATTTTTTTTACCAGAGCTCATATTGCAATTTTTCTTGTTATTATCGCTTTTCTCTGGCACTCCTTTTTACTGATTCCCATATTTTATTCATTTCTATGCTTGGTCGGCTCAGGAGATTTTTATGGCCTAGTATATGTGTTGATTCCTTAAGACAAACACTAAAAATATATGGAAAATATGTTTATACTAAAAGTAGCAGCAATACCGTTTTATAAAAAAAATATACCAACAATACATTTTTGTTGTGAAATTACTAGCAATGCTTTTTTAATTACCAGCAATACATTTTATCATTTGCAGATTATATATCTGTAATGTCAAAAGTCCGCAGGTGTAGGCTTTAAGAAAAGCTTTCTTCAACTGAGACTACAAGGTTCGCGTATAGTGTCCTTTTATAGTCTCAGTAAACAGAAATAGCTCTCTCAAAGAGGAGTGTAACAAAACAAGAGGAGACCACTCTTGATTATCCATAACAATATCTAAAAAATACATACAGGGGCTGGACAAAATAATTGAAACACTTGTTAAATTCAAAGAAAATTTATTTAATATGGAGTTGGTCCTCTTTTAGCCTCACAGACAGCTTTAATACGTCTAGGAATGTAATCATACAGCTTCCTGACTTCACCCAGAGGAATTCTCTGTCATTCTTCCATTAAAACCTTCTCCGACGGTGTAGGATAGCGGCTCCTAACTTGTTGCTCCAAAATGCACCACAGATGTTCAATAATATTGATATCTTGAGATTGGGGAGGCCATTCCATGTGTTTTAGCTCACTTTTATGCTCTTCATACCAATTCTTAACCACTCGAGCGGTATGTATTGGAGCATTATAGTCTTGAAGAGGCAGTCACCATCAGGGAATAAAGTCTAGGCCATTGGATGAACATGATCTCCTAAAATGTTCAGGTAATCTTTGCTGTTGATTCTACCATACAGGACAACTATTGGACAGAGACATTTCCATGATATGGTTGCACAAACTATCACTGATCCACTTCCATGCTTCACTGTTGGAAGAAGGCAGTCAGGGTTGTAAGCTTCTTTGGGCTGCCTCCACACATAAACTCGCCCTGAAGTTGGGAAAAGAAAAAAACTGGACTTGTTTGAGAATATGATTTGCTTCCATTGGTCTGCAGACCAGGCATTGTGATCTCTGCACCACTTCAACCTCTTTTGAATGTTACGAGTGGAGAGAAGAGGTTTCCTCACAGCGGCTCTTCCATGATATGCAGCCTTATGGCGCTCACAGTGAACAGTTTTAGTAGAAACTAAACTATTCAGATGGTTATTCAACTCAGCAGTCACTTTGGCCGCATTTGTCCGATGATTTTTTGCCACATTGCGTTTCAATGCACGTCAGTCCCTGTCAGTAAGTTTGCAAGTCCGGCCCGAATTGCTACGGTTGCTAGAGGTCTTGCCCTGTTTCTCGAATTGCATCAGTGTTCTTGATATGGTAGCTCTTGAAAAAACAAACAGTTCAGCAACCTTAGTGATCGAGGCTCCTGCTAATGCGAGCTCCAACAATTTGGTCATTTTCGAACTCGGAGAGATCACGCATTTAGCTTAAATTTTACTAAATTCTAAAAATAAATAAGACAAAGACAATAAATTAGACAAATAAACGTATTTACAATAGATATAACCTGCAATTTCGAAGTTTTAGTTAAAGTTCTTAATATAATAGGTCTTTGAAATATAGGTGTGGATTTTGCAACTGTTTTAATTATTTTGTCCAACCCCTGTATGTCTGCACTTAAAGTATAAGACTATGAACAAAATGCCTCTAGGTGAAGGTATAAACCTGCGTAGAAAATATTTAGATTTCGGCATTAAATAAACCCATAGATGTTGATACACGACAAAACAAAAACTACGAAAGAAACCAGCCAAGTGTGTTTTTATTTTTCGCAAAAGAAAACGTCTGCTTTTTGTATTCGCTTCTATTGTTATCAAAAATATGATTAAATTTTTAACTTATTCTGTGACAATGAACTGGTATTGTTCCATGTTTGCTTCTTTTTTCTTTTTCTTCCGTTTCTTTCCATCGCATACATTAGGAAGCATTTTGATAGCGGTAATATGTCAGGTAATAATTTTTCCATTGGCCAGCCAGTTAGGCATCAGTTTCCTGGTTTTCAATAAGGCAGAGAATCGAGAAGCAAAAAAAAAACACGTTCGGTAGCGAATAACAGGAACAATATTCGCCCACGGGCCAGGATATCGCTACAACGAGCAAAATAACGATACCAGACTAATTCTTCAACGATTAATTTTAAAATACAATCTAAAACCACTTAAGTCTGCTTATTTGTTTAAAACCATTACGAGACAGGGTAATGTCATTGTTGACAGCAGTTTGAGAAGCATTATAACTAAGCTTAAACAAGTGCAAAAAAAAATAAAATAAAATAAATACCTCTTCTTTAATTTTTCAAGATAATGGCTATACCAGGTGTAACAGCAAAAATGTCCAAATTGTGTAACAGCATAATTTTCCATCCCACATAATGTTCACTATCTAATAAACCACTAAACTGAGTGTCCTTTTGTCGGGTTTGCAGATCTTGACACCATTTGTCGTAAGAATTGTTAGAATTTTTGGGTAGCCCGTACTAGTGAGCCAGTCAAAATGAGAAGGGTTAACCAATCAGAAAGCTCAAAATATTCAATCCGACGTGTATAAACGCAGCCATTTTGTTTTTTCTCCCCAAATATCTTTACTGCCAATCTCTGATATCGAAGACTTAAAGAATTACTTAACAGCCTCTACTTTCTCTGAATCTTCACTGCCAACCTCTGATATTGAACACATTACGGACTTCACTGGATTCTATATTTAGAGACTACGGCAAACATGGTTAACAAGAATCGCTGAAAAATCATTTGAGTTATTCAGCTAAAATGATTAAGATTAAATCGTTTTGCGTCGGCCCCACTGTCTTCCCAATGGTAAGAGAAAAAAACACATTCAAACTTCCAGTAATGGTACCAACATTCATACACTGGCTTCCATCTTCAAAGTCCATTCAAGAACCATCAAGAGAATGGTGAATAAGTTTAAATAAGAGGCCACAGTAAAGAGGTAAACTGGATTGGGAGCAAGAGGGATCATCATTTCAATGTAGAGCAAAAGAGATCAATTAAAAAAGATCCAACTCAATTCAATAAGACAACACCGAGAAAAATTCATAACTGGCGACCCAGAGACATTAGATAAAAATTTGGTCAGTATAAGCAGTAACCTACAACGTAAAAACTACCCTGGGTAGCAGCAGCCCCAATACACTGGGATAGGCGGGTACAAGAGGACAAAAACACCCAGAAAACAGTCTGCCTGCCTTATGTGAAGGGGTTATCAGAGAAAATACAAAGGATCTGCGGTCCATATAACATCAGGACAACATTTAAAAGCTGGACGACATTTCGCAGATATCTCTCCCGAGTAAGACCCCTCCCCACCGCATAGAGGAGAACATGACTAAAACTGCGGAAAGAAATATAAAAGGGGAGACAGGTCGCCCCTTTAAGGTAAGGCTTCAAGAACACCAAAAAGCTGTAACACGAGGGGAAACATCAGGCGTGGCTGGCCCCGTATGCAGAGAAAACGGAGATCACCGCCCTCTATGGGATCAGGTTGAGATTATAGACAAAGAACATCATTGGCAAATTCCTGAGCCGAACAAACATAGAAATGAATACAATATGGGAACCAGTAATAAGGAGTGCCAGAGAAAAGAATTATTGCTTTTCTCACGTTTTAACAACGAAAATTGCAATATGAGCACTGGTAAAAATGGTTTTTGAAGACATTAAGTTTATAAGTCTCAGAAATTCATACACAGATGTCCTTAAGGACACATGACACAGTGGATAAGGGCGTTGGTTAGATCCAGTGAGAAGACCCAAAGAATTGTGAGTTCAATACCTGGTCAAGGCAGTGGAAAACTTGGAGAAGTGAATTAACAGGAGATAACTGATTAGACATGGCACGTGGAACTAGAACAGTTTACCCCAGCGAGCGAAATTAAGGGTTCAGTTCGACATTCCAGCCAACTGAAGAAGGCCGGAGCGTACAACGGCCGAAACGTTGTGATAAATATGGCAACAAAGATGAGGACAATATTCTGAAGAATGTAAAGAGAAGTACAGGGTTATCCCTTGTTTAATGTTTAGGATTGGATTTCGGATTCCTTCTAATATTTCTAACGTCTCCTCCTAAATACTGCGATTTTATTTGCTGTTCATCCCCTCAACAGGAGTAGGTAGGTTCGCCTAACACCCGGTTCAAACTTCTCCCCGATCTTTGGAACAGGAGTAGAGGGTTATCCCTTGTTTACTCTTTAGGATTTGGTTTCGGGTTCCTTCTAAAGCCTACTTCAACTCTATACTGCTAACAACGCTGAAGTTTTACATACTATTTTTCTTCCATAGGTATAAATCGGTTCGCCTATCGACCTGTTCACACTCCTCCCCGAGCCTGTGTTAATGTATATATAATAGACCAAACCCGGATATAAGAGACTTCTTCTCCGGTCCCGACAACTCTCTTATATCCGGATTACACTGTATATATATATATATATATATATATATAATAATAATAATAATATTATATATATATATATATATATATATATATATATATATATATATATATATATATATATATATATATATAAGAAATGGACAAAGTCCGACAATTTATTTAAACATTATTGTCGGACTTTGTCCATTTTTAATATATGGCGTCATTTGTTTACATTTGATACGCCATGAGCAGTTATGAATGTACGAGATTCATGGAAGATTGAAGTTTATAAGCAGTAAATTCAACCATGCCAACCGGACGATCCTTTGTGGCCGAGAGGTTAGGCACGTCAGCGTAAATGACGGTTCCGTATAGGATGCAGGTTCGAATCCTGTCAAAGGACGAATATTTTCTATGAAAATTTCTCGGACATTCAGGCCGGTAAATGTTATTTAATACTGTTTATTATAAACAGAGCATTTACTTAAATACTAGTATCTATAAAAAAGAACGTTAAACATAAAAATGTCTTTAATAAATATATATATATATTTCTAAGAGGATAAAATCCAGGTAGAGCTCAATGTCCAGGACAGAGTAAAAATATAATATAAAAGGCTGAAACACTAATATTCCCTGGTTATAATTTATTATATTGGACTCGTAATCACGATCCAATCCATCATACCTACAAATGTGTATACAAATTTACACTGTCAAAGTTGTTCAAATTTGACAACGTAATATATTCAATAAAAATAATCCTAAAAGAAGTTATCTGTAAAAGAAATAGAAGATGTGTCTTCAATTAGATCCTCACTAGGTGCCCTACACACTTTTCCTAGTATCAAGAGCAATCATTTTAACATAGGACGTGGAATAATGGTTTAGCGAGATCATCTGGAAGGGAATAGTTACTGTGGAACGACTTCGTTCCTCACCAGGTGAAGCAATCTAACGTCGAAGTGTCAGACCTATTCTTCGTAATGGAGGATATACGATTTGACGTTATGTTCTGGTTAAGCGAAGATATTTAGAAAAGAATTAGAACTGTGTAGCGTATTGGATCCTCACTAGGTGTCCTATATTCTTGTCTTAGTACCAAAGCAAATCATTGTACTAAAGAACGAGGCATCGCCGTTTTGCAATGACTAAACGAGGTCATCTAGAAAAGGATCACTGCTCGGTAACGAATTCGATCCTGGCTACATACAGCTCGCTAGTGTTCTAAGCCAGCTATTAAAGGACGGATACGTGTGCGTAAGAGTTAGTGATATTGGTCCAGTAGACCAGTACTGCTGTGTGATGAATTTTATGCTCGCTTGTACTTCTGATTAACGCCCCTGCGCGTGGCCTCGTTCTAGGTTTAAGCTACGGGTTAGTAAACGAGTGTTTTGGCGCAAGCTGTCGCTCAGACTAAAGGACAGTAGCATGAATTCGAAGCTTCTGCGTCGGTGGCGACTGTGAGTGCGATTTGGTGACAGCACCTGGTCATGGGGTGGTGGTCAACAAGCTGGCTCTTTCAAAGCATGACTGGTTCTCAAAGCCAACCCCTCCCCGACAGACTTGTCGCCTTGTGTCACAAAAAAAAACGAAGACACGTTGAGAAAATAACCACTACTCAAACGTCACCGGAACTAAATCATGAAGAAACGAACACACGGACACACAGAACGCCCTGGAATAATTTTGGTTTCTCCCCGAAATCGACCGGAGTGATGGTCTGTTTTGCACTTTTCCTACACGTATACAAACACACGCGCGCAACTATTCATTCACTAGATTATTTGTTTATTCATTCAGTATTTATTGCTTTCTTTCTTTCTTTCTTTACTTTCTTC
>CAHIKZ030004539.1:720000-727500 GCA_903632075.3 Acanthosepion pharaonis
TACATATATATATATATATATATATATATATATGTATGTATGTATGTATGTATGTATAGTAGTGAGATAGATATCTCATATTGTAACTTCGTGTAAGCACAGCTATCGACGGCCCCATGTGTTACGTCTACAAATTTCACAGAGGCTGAAAAATATACCTGTGGTATATTTTTCAGCCTCTTTCCAAACTTTCGAACCTCCTCTAGTCCGATAAGATCAGAAAGTGTCCTTCCTGACTAATCGACCATGGGGAGATTCGAAACCGGGCCTCATGGTCAGAAAAGGGACGTTAAATACGTCCGCATATACAAGGTGGAAATCGACTTGTGTACCCGTAAGTTCATCCCCCAAGACTTGCAACTCCTAAACCATCATTTTTTGGGATAATTGTCCAAGAAGTTCTCGTCTGTGTATTCCCGTTTCGTTTTTTAACCTTTTCGCACACTGCCAAACCCATTTTTCAGCCCATTGCCCATAGCGCCAGTGATACAACAAAGGTCTAGGAGACACGACACGAGAGACTGCCCTTCGGCAGAGCCTTGTCTGGAGGATACCCTCTAATGTGCTCGGGCAAAGATTCCCTATAGACCACGTAAAACGACCAAAAAGACTCAGAAGTCCTTCACAATCAAGGGCGCCTTCAAAAGCCATCGGGATTTCTAGTTTAACGGCGCATCTGGACCGGTTTGTTGTACGCCCCAGCGCAAACGAACCACCAAACAAATATTTCAGAACTAGTTAATATATTAATGAAAGTTCACTAGGCTTATCTGTCGATTTCAAGTTTCACAGATACACCACTCACCAGGATAAGATAAATCTAATGAATTCATTAACAGATTGCATATATATATATATATATATATATATATATATATATATATATATATATATATATATATTAACGTTTTTTTATAGATACAAGTATTTAAATAATTGTATCTATAAAAAAGAACGTTAAACATAAAATGTCTTTTAATAATATATATATATATATATATATATATATATATATATATATATATATATAAATATAAAAATTAACATAGAAGACAACACTTAGAGGCGAGTCTGTTTCATGCTATAGGCAATCGTGTGGCCTGACGATTGCCTGTAGCATCTAAGTGTTGACTCTCTGCTCACTTTTTATATTTACACACGCTCTATCTCTGATATTGAGCACTTTATCCCATAAATATAGCACACCTTAAGACTATATTTCTTTATATATATATATATATATATATATATATATATATATACTAGCAGCATTACCCGGCGTTGCCTGGGTTTATTCAAAAAAAAAAAGATCACGAACCTCATCCAATATATATATATACGATGTGGCCAGGCGACTTCCTGGTGTTATCGGACTGGCTCAAGAGTTCGATCCCAACGTGCAGCACCTTTGGTAAGTGCCTGTAAAACCGTACTACGAGTAGACCCAAGCCTTGCGATTGAAACTGAGTGAACGCTTAGTTCCGTCGATAGTTGTATAGCACGAAGCCACAAGTCATCGTGGCCGAGGGCTTGAGCGTGCTGGCCTTGTTTAAATTGCTGATCACGCTAGATAACACGCTCTCTCTCAGAAACTTTAACTAAGGTCAACTCAGCGTAATTGCAGTATAAGCCACGAGTGGGCTCTGTAGTTGTTGAGTAAGCACAAATGTGCCTGAGCAAGCGTCTGCAATAGGGATAGGCTAGACGCCCTAGTAGACGAGTATCCTCGAATACGAGAGGCCAGTTAAATTTATATATATATATATATAAAATGAGAACAAATGGGATGATTTCACTAATGCCCGTAACATTTAATTTAAATGGGGGCTCAATACAGAGTAGAGCTAAATACTATTTATTTTAGGATATTAAAAACAAACATGTTAAAAATCGCTGCACAACTACAAATATGTTTCAGCACAACAAATGTGTTTCCTCAGGTGATTGTAAACTACTGGTGAATGAATGATTATTAATAATAATCTTTATTATAATATTAATATATATATATATATATATATATATATATATATATATATATATATATACTAGCAGCATTACCCGGCGTTTCCTGAGTTTATTCAAAAAAAAGATCACGAACCTCATTCAATCTGTAAAGTTAAAAGAAAGAAGATTTTTCTTTAGTGCCTCTTATCTATATGGCGAAAAAACTTGACATGAAGTGTGAAAACATTTATAACAGGAGAAAGTTGTTTTTTACAGAAGCACAGAAGATACAAAAAAATTTTTTTCAGCAAATGAAGAATACGTTAATCGCAATCGATCTTCGAAAATTGTTGAGGAGAAATGCTTTGTTGACAGCTTTTGCTCAAACTACATCGAATGAACAACATGCATTGGAAGGAGAAGAAATTCAACAAAGACTTCAGTTACTCGATATAATTTCAATATGTACTGAAATTTTCATTGAAATTGAGGAATACTGCTACAAAATACACTTGAAAAGCAATTGAGGCATCAAGGGGGTTTATAGGGTCATCCTGCCCCCCCCCTCACGCATTTTTAAAAATCTGACAACCGATTTCTATCTCATTGTACGAGCGTAACAAACATACAAATTTTCATCAAAATCAAAGCAATTTGAATTTTGGGGGGGTACCTTCGGGGTACCCTGGGGGTCCCAGTATCGAGAGAAATGAAAATAAATATAGCGTATAATAAGTGTGACAGTAAGTTGCATATACTTATCAAGTTTCATTAAAATCGGTCTTAGGGTTTAGACCTCAAGTCTGAAAGTTTAAAAAAAAACAAATTAATGGAAATTCCCATTTAAACATTATATTTATCAATTATCAGTTATTGATTTTTGAAAAATGACTAATTTTTTTTCCCCAGACATACCCAGTATTGAGTACAATCTATGTTCCAAATTTGGTGGAAATATGCCTTATGGTTCTCGAGTAGTTTGCGAACACACACACACACATAGTCACTTTTATATGAAGAAAAATATATACGGAAAAAAACTTTATATACAATTATGCTGTTTTAATGTTAATATGTCAACGTCGGACGTTTCGGTCTAATAAACCATCTTCAGGACATATTCATAAATTATAACATTATCAATTTGCTTACATATAGAGATAAAACAAATTATTCACTCCAAAAAGTATTTGTGAAACGTGAAATTGGAAGATAGATCTTTGAAACATTTGTTAATCTCTTAACTGATGATGATCTGGTGTTTGTTCTTTAATCTACGCAACTTTTAATTTAAATGGCTGGCGTGTTTTGCTAGGCGTTAGCGATTCGTGTTGTCATACGACACCTTGTTAACAGTAGCTGAAAAGTGTCCACCCGAAAATCAGTTGTTAAAATTACGCATTTTAAGTGCTGACTCGAGGTGCGTCGTCAGTGTTGTTGCTCCCATCTCACTAGAAGTTTCGGGTCTAAATAAACAACAGATTTCTTCGATGGGCGACCCGGCCGAAAATGATGAGTATTCGGCCTGCACCCAGAGTAAATAGTATTTACACGCTGCCCCAAGAAGCAATATGTGACACAAGGCCGAGTTTTAAAGTGGGGTATCCGAAACCGTAGGCTTGTGCAAAAATTCCCTTTAAACCTTAAGACGGAGTCAGTTTCCAGAGACGAAACTCTGCCTTTCGGCAGAGCCTTGTCTAGAGGATACCCTCTGACATGTGCTCGGGCAAAGATTCCCTATAGACCACGTAAAATCGGAGTCAATTTCCCGACACGAGATTCTGCACTTCGACAGAGCCTTGTCTGCAGGATACCCTCTGACATGTGCTCGGGCAAAAATTTCCTATAGACCACGTAAAAACGGAGTCAGTTTCCCGACACGAGAGACTGCCTTCGGCAGAGCCTTGTCTGGAGTATACCCTCTGACATGTGCTCGGACAAAAATTTCCTATAGACCACGTAAAAACGGAGTCAGTTTCCCGACACGAGAGGCCGCCCTTCGGCAGAGCCTTGTCTGGAGGATACCCTCTGACATGTGCTCGGGCAAAGATTCCTTATAGACCACGTAAAAACGGAGTCAATTTACCCGCTCCTCCACGCAGCAAGATGTGGCATAAGGCCGAGTTTTAAAGTGGGGGAATCCGAGCCCGTAGGCTCGGGAAAAAATTCCCCTTAGACCACGTAAAAACGGAGTCAGTTTCCCGAGACTAGACTCCGCCCTTCGACAGAGCCACGTCTGGGGGATACCCTCTGACATGTGCCAAGTGAGCCTATCGCACTCAGAGTAAATTTGCTACTAGCTTTAGGACGTACTTCATATAAATTCCCCCAGAAAACGGCAACTGATCAAGACTTCACTTGGGCTATTCGATGTTATAGATCGGGTATGCTTGGTTGTATTGATCTTCCTACATGCGTCCAAGACAGGATGTTTTTGGAGGTAGAGAAGGAAACAAGCCAATAAATACATTAATAAAAAACGATTTATTATATTGACTCATATTACGACTTACTTTTCTTTCTCTTCCTCCCCTTTTAACTTCTTTCTTACTTCTCATTTGTTTGGTCTTTCTCTTTTTATAACTTTCCTTTTTATTTTTAACTACACTTAACAAAATGTTTACAATAGAGTAATTAAAATGACTTAGACTATTTACAAAAAAAAAACCTCCTAAAATACGGTATGAATAATTTTGGATATTGATTGATACTCTAATAAATTCCGTTTAAAAACTAAGAGAAATAAAGCGCTAATAAAAATGATCTAATAATTTTCTGCTGCCTTCATAAAAAAAATACAAAATCCGGCACAATCATCGAATTCTGAAGAAGAGCACTAACAATATACAGCCCTTAATATTTACCCGAATCAGAGAAATGTATTGAGGGTTCTTTCAATCTTCTCCCCCACCCTATTTCATATTGAATGCGAAACAAAAGGGTTTAAAAAATATACCAAAATAGAAAAGCGACCCCTCCTGACAAACCGAACGAATCAAAAAATATATATTTTGTACTCAATAACTTTATCACAGCTACATTTAAAAAGAGCATTAGGAATTTACAGCCCTCAGTATTTACCCGAATAGGAGAAATGCATTCAGACTACTTTCAAGCTTCTGTCCCACCCTATTCCATATTCAATGCGAAACAAAAGGCTAAAAGAATATTCCAAAATAGAAAAGCGGACCCACTTGACAAACCCAACGAATCAAAAAAAGAAAATAAATATGTATTGTTGTACCCACTAACTTTATGACAGCTACAATTTAAAAGAATTTATCTAAATTCAACATAAAATTTGCCACAACCACATCTAAAAACAATAAAAGACTTAATGCAAAGCAAAACAATTAACTAACAGTTGAAGAAGGGGTTTACTTTATTACCTGTAATGAATGCCACAAAGAATCCATCGGAGAAACCTCAATAAATTTAAATAATAGATATGAACGCAAAAGGGATATTTTACAAAAGAACACATTAAACGCATTAATTGCTGACCGTAACGAGACTGACCAAAATTTAGATATAAAAATCTTATTCTAATTATTTCAATGAGACGAAAATGTTTATAAGGTGATTTAATCGCTACCTTTGCGTTTAGGTTCTTATAACATTTAACCATTCTTGGGAGATATTCGATTATCACAATGTTCGAGAGATAATAAACAAAACTGATGGAACCAAAACCAGAAAGAAAAAAATTCTAACTGGAATCGGATAGACTATATAGGTAAAAGAAACATGAATGTATTTTTTTTTGTTTTTTTTTTTTTAAATTAAAAATTCCCAGAGTATCTTGTTCGGGCGCACGTGTAGTCGTATCAATGTAAACAAACTTAGTCTGATGGAATCCGAAAAGAAGGAACCGCTTTACACCAAATCTTTTTCCACTTTGTCATATATCTTCCCCCCAAATTGTTCTAGATATATACAAATTTATATATCGTAATCCTATATATATATATATATATATATATATATATATATATATATGAAGAAATTTAGTCTTAAGATGTGCTATATTTATAGGATAAAGTGCTGAATATCAGAGACAGAGCATGTGTAAATATAAAAGTGAGCATTGAAGTCAACACTTAGAGGCGACAGTCTGTTTCATGCTAGATGCAATCGTCAGGCCTCCTGACGATTGCATCTAGCATGAAACAGACTGTCGCCTCTAACTGTTGACTTCTATGTTCAATATATATATATATATATATATATATATATATATATATATATATATATATAAATAAAAAAAGAAAGAACAGTAAAATATATAATCCGGTGTTCTTATAGATATTTTTATTTTTACAAAATAGGGCTCAATGTAAATTGACAGAGCATTAATATTATAAATTAATTGATTTAAAATATGTTTTTTTCGCTACACAGTTCTAACCATGTTTCAAAATGGAAGCTAAAAGCCCCGAATTTAATTTTGTAATTAAATTAAAGACATTAGTTCCATTTTATCCTCAAGCGAATAATATATATATATATATATATATATATATATATATATATAAATAATAAACAATAAAAGATACTAAAAAATTAAAAACTTCAGGCACACTGGGTTGGAACTTAATATTCCTTCGTTTTTTTTTTGGGGGGGGGGGTAATTTAGATTTCTCGTCTAGTTTCGGCCAACATGGCCATCATCCGGAGAAAAAAATGTTCTGCTTGCTTGTAGCAGTGAACTTCAGAAATGAATGTCTTGATGGAGAAAATGAACTTTTGTTTGTAGTTTTCACTTTTTTTTTTTTTTTTAACATGAATCTTTTAACATTCCTTGTGTTAATCAAACAGTCTCTTTTAAGTTGCTATTTGAGATAAGAGCTGGATAGATCCATGCTGCTCGACGTTTGTAACAGTAAATAAATATATATATAATAAATAATGATCATAGATAGATAGATTATATGGATATATAATATATAACATTTATAGCAATAAAACACTGTATATCTATATCTCTCTATATATTAATAAATATACATAGTTTTTTAAATATTTTTATAGCTTATATTCCATCAACCACTATTTTATTAATACTAGCAGTCAATTTTCAATAGTATATATTCATATCTATCTAGATGGATATATACATATATATATATACATATGTAAAAATTCAGATATAACAAAGAATATACCTGGAAAAAGAGCAAAGGAAAACGCGTCGGCTAAGAAAGATTTTCCTTTTGTTTTATTGATATACATACATACACACACACACACACACACAGATATATATATATATATATATATATATATATATATATATATATATATATTAGTTGATTTGAAATAGTTGATTAAATTTTTCCGCTACACAGTTCTAACCATGTTTCAAAAAATGTGAAGCGGAAAAAAAACATATATGGTAATCTCATTGTTACTGTAAATGTTATTGTAGTGGTACAATTAAATTAATACCAATCCGCCTAGATTTTGTTTGTGTGCGTTTGGGGGGGGGGGGGAATTGAATGAATGGGTTAGCAGGTTGACACGCCGCTGTTAACTGTATTTTGATCTGAAATC
>CAHIKZ030004539.1:732500-735000 GCA_903632075.3 Acanthosepion pharaonis
GAAAGAAAGAAAGAAAGAAAAGAAAAGAAAGAAAGAAAGCATTAAAAAAGGAAAAGCTAAGAAAAAGAGGTGACGGTTTCAAAGAAAGAAAGAAAGAAAGAAAGAAAAGAAAGAAAGAAAGAAAGAAAGAAAGAAAGAAAGAAAGAAAGAAAGCATTGTGTAAAGGAAAGGCTAAGAAAAAGAGGTGACGGTTTCAAAGAAAGAAAGAAAGAAAGAAAGCATTAAAAGAAAAGCTAAAAAAAAAGAAAGTTTCCAAAGAAAGAAAGAAAGAAAGAAAGCATTGTGTAAAGGAAAGGCTAAGAAAAAGAGGTGACGGTTTCAAAGAAAGAAAGAAAGAAAGAAAGAAAGAAAGCATTGTGTAAAGGAAAGGCTAAGAAAAAGAGGTGACGGTTTCAAAGAAAGAAAGAAAGAAAGAAAGAAAGAAAGAAAGAAAGAAAGAAAGAAAGAAAGAAAACATTGTGTAAAGGAAAGGCTAAGAAAAAGAGGTGACGGTTTCAAAGAAAGAAAGAAAGAAAGAAAGAAAGAAAGAAAGAAAGAAAGAAAGAAAGAAAACATTGTGTAAAGGAAAGGCTAAGAAAAAGAGGTGACGGTTTCAAAGAAAGAAAGAAAGAAAGAAAGAAAGAAAGAAAGAAAGAAAGAAAGAAAGAAAACACTGTGGAAAGGAAAGGTTAAGAAAAAGAGGTGACTGTTTCAAAGAAAGAAAGAAAGACAAAAGAAAAATGAGAAAGAAAGAAAGAAATGGCGATACACAGAGAGAGAGAGAGAAATAGGTAAGTCAAAAGAAACAAGTTTAAGAAAGAAAGAAAGATCATAAGAAAGAAAGAAAGAAAAAAATTGAGACAGGTAAGTCAAAAGAAACAAGTTTAAGAAACAGAAAGAAATGGCGAGACAAAGATATATATATATATCTTTTTGTATATATATATAACGAGAGTCAGTCATTTCGTCTCCTATCGTGTAAAAGATGAATTCAAGGCAAGATAAACAGATAAATTGTCAGATACAATGAACGAATTGTGGGAAACCGAAACTAGAATGTGAGTCAGGGTAGATCCCCACCCCCTCATGTACAACCTCAGACAGGTACGAAGCATTTCAAACTTAACGTGTTAATCAACGTGTTTACTGACTGGGCCGCAACCTGCCGATCAAGAACGCGCGGGTATTGACGAAGATCAGAAGTATTATTATAAACACATTCCTGGGGAAAGAAAGAAAAAAAGAAAGAAAGAAAGAAAGAAAGAAAGAAAGAAAGAAAGAAAGAAAGAAAGAAAGGAATTGACGAACAAAGTAAAAACGAGAAAAGCATGACGGGAATGCTAAGGAGACAAAGTTGTATCAAAATCAGACGACGCGACAAGCCGATGGAAACAAAAACAAAAGGGATGATTGCTGAAGCAGCTGGGAAGGAATTAAACGACGGACAAGCGGACAGGCGAAAGCGAATAAAGCAAATCGACGAACAGACAGACAGATAATAGGAGACAGATACTAAAGATGGATGAAAAAGAAAGACTCAAAGTTGGTCAGACAAGCAAACGAACAAGACACTTTTGGCAACAATTTAAATACACAGGTCCATTTAATATGATATCATAGATCAAGACGTCCAACAAGCAATACATATATTAAGGTACGTATGCTTGATAGATAAACCTACAAACAAAAAGACAGCCAGTCGAATACACAAGGTTTACGGGATAGTCTGAAAGATAAGCGAACAGACAGACAAACGGAAAAGCTTACATGGAGAATATGTCCAAAATATGATTGATGGACGAAGAGACAAAAGAAAAAAATAAAGAGAAAAAAAATATTAATAAATAAATAAATAAATAAACAGACAGACAAGCGAAAATGAAATTTGACGAACAGAAAGACAAACGAATGTGGAATTAGATAGCATTTTTTTTTTTTTTTTTTTTTGGAAGAAGGGAATGAATATAAATAAACGTACAGACAGGCGGACACGCGAGCTGTGAGTGGGACAGACAGACAAAAGAAAATTTAGAAATTTAAGCGAAGATAAACCTAGACAAACTATTAGTCTAACAAACAGAGATTTAGACAGGCAAACAAACGAAATGGCTGGTTAGATTGACAGACGGAGAAACAGAAATTTAAAACCAAGCATCTGACAGGCGGTTAAATTGAAAGAATAGTCGAGCGATAAAGAAATAGAATTGCTTGACAGACAGACAGACAGACAGATTTAAAGTCAGACAGACAAACAAAAATTTCGACAGACAAATAATGTTCGAACAAGGGTTAGACAGTCACACAAATGAAAAGGACGAAGGAATAAAATCATTGAAGTGAGATAAACAAGATGAGATTTAAGTGGACAAATGAACAGGGCTTTAGACGTCTGTCTATTTTCTTTTTTTCTGAGCTGTCTAAGTTGACAGACAAACGTAGTGCTAGGCAGACAATCAAGAATTTAGTCAGACAGACAGACAAACGGAAAAGGGGCACAATGAGCTGAAACCTAGACTGATAG
>CAHIKZ030004539.1:740000-805000 GCA_903632075.3 Acanthosepion pharaonis
GAGCAAGAAAGGAGGAAGCGAAAAAGGTGGATGAGAACGGGAAGAAGAAGAAGAAGAAGAAAAGGACGGAAGAAGAAGAAGAAGAAGAAGGAGGAGGAGGACAAGAAGAGAAAGAAAGGAGGAAGCGGTGAAGAAGAAAAAGGTGAATGAGAACGGGAAGAAGAAGAAGAAGAGGACGGAAGAAGAAGAAGAAGAAGAAGAAGGAGGAGAAGAGAAATGAGGAGGAAGAAGAAGAAAGAGGACGAAGAAGAAGAATAAGAAGAAGGCGGAGAAGGAGGAGAAGAAGAACAAGAAAGGAGGAAACGGTGAAGAAGAAAAAGGTGTATGAGAACAAGAAGAAGAAGAAGAGCAACAAGAACGAGGAGGAGAAGAGAAATGAGGGAGAAGAAGAAAGAGGAGGAGGAGTAGGAAGAAGAAGTGTAGAAGAAAAAGAAGGACAAGAAGAACAAGAAGGTAGGGGAGGCGGACAAGAAGAACAAGAAAGGAGGAAGCGATGAAGGAGAAAAAGGTCGATGAGAACGGTAAGAAGAAGAAGAAGAAGAAAAAAAAGAAGAAGAAGAAGAAGAAAAGGAAGAAGAAAAGGAAGAAGAAGAAGAATCGGAAGAAGAAGAGGATGGAAGGAGGAGAAAAACGAGGGGAAGATGAAGAAGCGAAGAAGGTGTAGGAAGAGAAAGGAAGATTAAAAAAAGAAGGAGAAGCGTAGGAAGAGGTGCAGAAGAAGAAGAAGAAGAAGAAGACGGAAGAGGAGAAGGACAAGAGACGAAGAAGTGTAGGAGGGTGAAGGGAGAGGTTCAGAAGAGGAAAAAGGAGAAGAAAAAATGTAGAATAATGTGAAGGAGGAGGAGGAACAGAAAAATAAGAAGGAAAAGATGAAGGTTAATGTGGAGGAGGAGGGGGAAGACAAGAAAACGAAGAAAAGAAAAGAAGAAAAAGTGCTAAGGATCATGAGGAGGAGGAGAAGAAGAAGACGAAGAAGAAGAAGAAGAAAGAGGAGGAGAAGAGAAATGAGGAGGGAGAAGAAGAAAGAGGAAGAGGAGGAAGAAGATGTGTAGAAGAAAAAGAAGGACAAGAAGAAGAAGAAGAAGGTGGGGGGTACAAACCAAGAAGAACAAGAACGAGGAGGAGAAGTGAAATGAGGAGAAAGAAAAAGAAGAACAGGACAAGAAGGTGGGGGAGAAGGACAAGAAGAACAAGAAAGGAGGAAGCGATGAAGAAGAAAAAGGTGGATGAGAACGGGAAGAGGAAGAAGAAGAAGAGGACGGAAGGTGTAGGAAGAGAATGGAAGATTAAAAAAAGGAGAAGGATTAGTAGTAGGAAGAGTTGCAGAAGAAGAAAAAGAAGTAAAATATAGAATAATGTGGAGGAGGAGGAGGAGGAGGAGGAGGAACAGAAAAAAGAAGGAAAAGATGAAGGCTCAAGTAGAGGAGGAGGGGGAAGACAAGAAAACGAAAAAAAAAAGGAAAGAAGAAATGGAGCTAAAGACCAGAAGAAGAAGAAGAAGAAGAGCAACAAGAACGAGGAGAAGAGAAATGAGGAGGGAGAAGAAGTAGGAGGAGGAAGAGAAAGAAGAAGTGCAGAATAAGAGAAAGAGGGGCAACAACAAGAAGGTAGGGGAGCAGGACAAGAAGAGCAAGAAAGGGGGAAGCGGTGAAGAAGAAAAAGGTGGATGAGAACAGGAAGAAGAAGAAGAAGAAGAAGAGCAATAACAACAATAACAGCAGCAGCAACAACAAAAACAATGAGGAGGAAGAAGAAGAAAGACGAGGAAGAAGAAGAAGAAGAAAGAGGAGGAGGAGGAAGAAGAAGTGCAGAAGAAGAAAAAGAAGAACAAGAAGAACAAGAAGGTGGGGGAGGAGGACAAGAAGAGCAAGAAAGGAGGAAGCGATGAAGAAGAAAAAGGTGAATGAGAAGGGGAAGAAGAAGAAGGAGGAGGAACTGTAAGAGGTGAAGAAGAAAACAGAGAAGAAGAAGAAGAAAAAATGAAGAGTAACAACGACGTGTAGAAGAAAATGTAGGAGTAGACGGGAAGGTGGAGCAAGAAGAAGAAGAAGACATGAAAGAAGAGGACAGAAGGAGAAGAAAAACGAGGAGAAGAAGAAGGTGTAGGAAGAGAAAGGAAGTTTAAAAAAAGAAGAGGCGTAAGGATTCGTAGTAGGAAGAGGTGCAGAAGAAGAAGAAAAAGAAGAAGTAGAAGAAGAAGAAGGCGAAGAAGAAGGGGAGGAGAATAAGAGACGAAGATGCATAGCATGAGGAAGGGAGAGGTTCAGAAGAGGAAAAGGAAGAAGAAAAAATGTAGAATAATGTGGAGAAGGAGGAGGAGGAACAGAAAAAAGAAGGAAAAGATGAAGGTTAAGGTAGAGGAGGAGGGAGAAGACAACGAAGAAAAGGAAAGAAGAAAAGGAGCTAAAGACATGAGAAGAAGAAGAAGAAGAAGAAGAGCAACAAGAACGAAGAGTAAAAGAGAAATGAGGAGGAAGAAGAAGAAAGAGGAGTTGGAGGAGGAGGAAGAAGTGCAAAAGAAAAAGAAGGAAAAGAAGAAGAAGAAGAAGGTGGGGGAGCAGGACAAGTAAAACAAGAAAAGAGGAAGCGACGAAGAAGAAAAAGGTGGATGAGAACGGTAAGAAGAAGAAGAAGAAGAAGAAGAAGAAGAAGAAATATGATGAGGCGGAAAATAATAATAATAATAATAATAATAATAAGAAGAAGAAGAAGAAGAAGAAGAAAAACGTGCGGAAGATGAAAAGTGGAAGAAGGTGTAGGAAGAGAAAGGAAGATTAAAAAAAGAAGAAGCGTAAGGATTAGTAGTAGGAAGAGGTGCAGAAGAAGAAGAAAAGGAGGAGGAGGAAGAGGAGGAGAACAAGAGGCGAGGAAGTGTAGGAGGAGGAAGGAAGAGGTTCAGCAGAGGTAAAAGAAGAAGAAAAA
The DNA here is from genome assembly GCA_903632075.3 of Acanthosepion pharaonis. Lineage (NCBI taxonomy): Eukaryota > Metazoa > Mollusca > Cephalopoda > Sepiida > Sepiidae > Acanthosepion > Acanthosepion pharaonis. The sequence goes on from CAHIKZ030004539.1 coordinate 742,923, forward strand.
TGTAGAATAATGTGGAGGAGTAGTAGTAGGAGGAGGCAGAGAAGGAGAAACCGAAAAAAGAAGAAAAAAGAAGATTAATGTAGAGGAGGAGGGGGAAGACAAGAAAACGAAGAAAAGGAAAGAAGAAAACGAGCTAAAGATCATGAGAAGAAGAAGAAGAAGAAGAAGAATGAGTAAGAGGAGGTACAAGAGAGTGGGAGGAAGAATATTTTGTAAAATGACTCCGAAAAGTCTATATTAATGAAAAAGAATAAGAGGAACAATTTATTTCTAAATAAGGGAATAAAGAAAATGCACAATATAGGAAGAAGGAAGATACTGGATATATATATATATATATATATATATAAGGTGCGATGGGTAAATTGTCATACTTTATTTTTAATATCGCGCATGCGCGTTTCTTGTTTTTATTTCGTCGACTGTACTAGGGTCAGTTGAGAAAAAGAGCACTATGACGCAGTTAACTCCGCATGCTGTACTGCTTGGCATTGTTGACCGGAAGCTCTAGTACGAACATTTCAGGGTGTTTGGGTGTCAATCTGAGGAAAGTGCAAAGGATTTCGAAAGAGTTAGATGAGTCTAATGGTGATTACGAAGGTGTTTGGAGTAATCACTAGGTGATGTCGACGTTATGCCTCCATTCATCTTCCCACAGGGCCTCAGACTCAATACTGACGTCTACATCGAATGCTTTGAGAAGGCAAGTGCAACCCTGGGTCATGAGGGTGGCTGCTGGAAGACCCTATGTCTGGCAACAGGATTCTGCACCATGCCACACAAGCAAAAGAACCCAGTCAAACAATTTCTGCGACTATAACACCCCATATATCTGGCCACCTAGACAGACTGCAACCCACTTGATTATTATGGGTGGGGTGCAGTTGAGCAAGAGACCAACAAAACTCCTTGCGACACCAAAGATGAACTGAAGGCAAGGATTATGGCTGAATTCAAAAACATTAACGAGGAGACCATTCAGAAGCGTTGCAGGAGATTCCGAAGTCATCTGGAGGTCATGGTTGAAGTCAATGGCGATTTTATTGAATAAATTTACACTTTAGTATTTCAAGATGTGTTTTTTTTCACACAAAACACGCATATATATATATATATATATATATATATATATATATATATATATATATATATATATATATATATATATATTAAGGCATAAAAAAACTCGAAAAATGTAGTATTGTAGGCCATGACAAGTTTAAAATAAAACACAACAGTCGACCGGTTTCGTCCCTCTCGTCAGAACTGTTAACGGGGAATTTAGATTATGAGGAAAAAGAAAAGTCTGTCATAGGTGACATGAATGAATGGACGGGGAAGGAAAACAAAAAAAAAAAAATATATATATATATAATTATACCAACCAAGCTGCTAGAATCGCATCACAGCAAGTCCAAGCAAACAATCTCTCTGTTTGCAAAGAGAAGGCTGCCTAGACCTGATGTAAAGCGACTCCAGCACCTTAAGATGGAAAAGTGAGTGCGAACTGGCCAAGACGGAAAAACCAGTCCACACTGAAATCCATCGCACAAGTTGGATTCTTTATAAATGATCCGCAATGGAAGACCCATACGTGTTACGAATGGTATCGCCCAAAAGAAAATTTTTTTGTTTAGTATTATCGCAGGTACGTGTTGTTTAATTCTCACGTCCAACCGCTGTGTCGTTCTACCTATGTAGTCGCATCCACAACTACATTTGAAATAGTAAATAACAGAGTTAATATGGTGGGGGGGTAGAACATCTTTACACATAGATGAAAATATGGACTTAGTTTGAAAGACAACACGAACGTTCGCTGCAAAATAACACTCACGTGAACTACATGAAATACGCTTAGCGAATCGAATAACCGATTGAACAATGTTCAACGGATAGCCATTGTTCACAAAGATCTCAGTTAAACAAAGGACAACTCTGAATTCAAAACCTGCGGAGGGTCGTTTGGGAACCTCGTGGCATTCGGTGCACCAGGTCTCTTTATTCGTCCCTTCAAAAAGTATGGATGGTCCTGCACGAGGCCTTCACAACTATAATCAAATCTTATGTGCCGGTGTCGGGCTGTCGGTTTCCTGGAAACTGATCTGCTTTAACCTCATACGTCGAATCTCGACGGGAGAGTCGACTATATATATATATATATATATATATATATTAGGACCTTGAATAAGTTCTCGCTGTTTTCCAACAGCTGGCTTTCCCAGAACTGCGTGTGTGTAGTTTCAGATGGTAACACATTTATAAGGAAGTACTATAAGCAAGCTTGAAATTCAGTGTATGTCATTTCGCCGAATTGTAAACAACTTTATTTTTCATAGCATTAAACATGTCAGATTTCGTGCCAAAGAAAGTGTATGTTACTGCACTACTTTATTCAAAAGAAAAACACAGAATTCTTGCTGAGACTTACGGCGGCCATGCTCTGTCGGAAACAACATGCATGTGATTGATTTTGACGCTTCAAAAAAAAATAATGATTTTGAGTTTGAAGACGAAGAACTGGAGGCATTATTTCATGCCAGTATATTTTGCAGAAAAACATCCCCAAACAATGATGCTGCCACCACCAAATTTCAATGTAAGAACTGTGTCCTTTTTTTTTTGAAGGCATCGCCATCTTTCTTCTATATATGATTTGTAGAATTACGTCCAAACAACTCAATTTTGGTTTCGTCTGTCCATAATACTCTTTCCCAATACGATTTTTATTTATCCTTATGTTCACGAACGGATTTCAACCTGGCATCTGTGTGTTTTTTCGATAACTGTGAAGTTTTTCGGATGAGAGTTCTTTTTTTTTTTTGCGAATTTGTCAATTGTTTACCTCTTGTCATGATGATAACCTTCTTGCACAAATATCAATTACAGAATGTTCTGTTTGTATTTTATTTTTAGATTAAAAAGAAACCACTGAACTGAACTATTCTAGAATATTCCACTTGAATAATCTCGAGTATTAAAAGTATTAAAATCTAAAATTTGCATTGCACGAATAGTAGAGTACGAGAGAGAGGGAGAGAAAGAGAGGGGAGAGAGAGAGAGAAAGAGAGAGGTACTTCCAAAAAGCGATATCTAAGGTTCAAAATGCATTTTAAAAATGATAAATCTTCCTTGAAGCTTTTTTTATTTTAGTTTTAATTCAAAAACAATGGATTGAAATTTAATATTTACAAAAATCCTAATGCTTTGTTTATTTCTCAACTGAATTTAAATTGATTGGGATTATTATTATTATTATTATTATTATTATTATTATTATTATTATCAATATTATTATCATTAATATCATTATTATTATTATTATTATTATTATTATTATCGTTATTATTATTATTATTATCAATAATTATTATTATTATTACTATCATTATTATTTTTTTATTATCAATATTATTATCATTAATATTATCGAATATTATTATTATCATTATTATTATTATTATTATTATCGTTATTATTATTATTGTCATTGTTATTATCAATATTATTATTACCATTATTATTATTATTATTATTAAATATTATTATTATTATTCATTAATATTATTTATTATCATTATTATTATTTATTATTATTATTTATTCTCAGTAAAATCCCGAAAATCTTCCATATTTTTAATCTATCAATATACTATAATTATCTTTCTTAAAAAAAAATCTTTAAAAAATGAAATATACTTTTCTTAACGTTTGCAGAAGAATAACTAGAATATTTCGGAAAAAGCATTTTTTAAAACACGGATATTGTTGTTTTTAATGAGGTGTTGGCACATCTATCGATAACCTGATGTTTGCGGGATTTATGCCACGGGAAATAATTACATGACGAATACAAATAAACATCCTTTTTTTTAGATATTTTTTAAAAGCCCGGTAAGTTTTTTTTAACATTTTAAAATGAAGCATTACAATATATATATATATATATATATATATATATATATATATATATATATATATATATATATATGGTTGGATAGATGTGAGTTTGTGACCCTGGGTTTTCATGCTTTATTGAGCGCTTTCTAATAAGTACCCATGCATATAATATATAAATAATTATATATATATATTTAATATTTATATACACACACTTTTCACACACCCACCCACACCCACACACACACACACATATATATATATATATATATATATATATATATATATATATATATATTGAATTTTATATATTTATCTTTATAGTCTTGTTGAGGAAATATTATAAAATTATTAATAAATTTTAAAATTACTATATTTATCGCTCTTATTTTCGGCTAATGTCGTGTATGGGCGCCCATATTTTGTTTTTTAAATATGCACATGGCCCATTGGATAAAATCGTTGGTTAGATCCAGTGACTAGGCTCAAGGTGTTATGAGTTCCGTACCAGGCCACGGCAGTGGTGAACCAAAAAACTTGAAGCGTTGAGTTAAAGGGAAATAACTTAGACATCTGGAAGAGGCATGGCGAAATAAAGAGTTCGGTTCGAAATTCCAATCTTCTGAAGAAGGCCGGGCCGTACAACGACTGAAACGTACATACATATATGATAAAATAAAGGACAAATAGGAAACGTATATGACATGTTTTACTTTTATTAAAGTTTCGTCAGAGATTGAGAGGTATGTCTTCTCTGTAGTTGAGGTTTTATTTAATTTTTCTCGCGTTCTCAAAATTTTCTTTTTTATTGAATATAAATTATGTAGAAATTGTCAATAAGTTTTGTATGCCAGAGCACTTTCTGCTATACTATTATACATTATCAAGGATGGTTTTATTTTCGCATTTAATTGAATGTATGGATTATTTTATATATATTTATATATGTATATAGAGGCATAGGAATGCTTTATTTTCCGAAGACGGTCAGCACATTGTGGCCGTGTTCGTAGTTGATATTATTGAGTGTTCGTTTACTTTTTTATTAATAATAATTACATTTTTTTTTGCCATTTTTTTGCCATTTTTACATGTGGTAAAGGCTATTATATTTCTAGTATATATATATATATATATATATATATATATATAGAAAAGTTGCAAATTAAAAAAATAATAATGTTCTTTTATGAAAGTATTTATTTATTTGTATATATATTTGAATATTTCTTCAGAAATAATATATATATATATATATATATTACAATGAATCATTCATAAAATAGTAGATTAATAAAGTTAATAATATAAAATGGCGAAATCCTTTTGCAAAGAAGATTTTAAAGGTGCATTAACCTACAAATCACTCGATGAATGTTATAATCGTTGTTTTTTTTTAAATTATAAGCTGTATAAGGTCTTTCGCAAGTACTTTCAACTGTACATTCAGTCATCCTCAGGCATGGAAATTATTTTGTTTTGTGGTAAAATTCAGGTAACATCCGAGACGAAAAAATTAAATGCGTATCGGAATATGTCTTATTTTTAACAAAAAAAAATCTCAAATTATCATATTAGTAAAAAAAAATGCACTCACTTAAATTTTCAAAAAAATCTAACCCTAGCGTTGCGACTGCACGCCCCAAAAGTTTGTATCCGTTAGCAATAACACATTTCTAAAAAAAAAAAATTTCGATTCGCATTTAATTTATTTGTATTTGCGATAGAAATAATCTGCAAAAAATGTTATAAAGTTTAATGTACCTCGTTTTAAGTATAGCTAAAATAACTAATGTGGTTTCAGGCATTACTGTCAATCAGTTGGCAAATGTTTTCCGTCAACGGCAATATCGTATTACCCATTGTATTGCTAATGATGGAGGACATGTGAATACTTAAATAAAATTTCAATAAAACCTTAAAAATATATAGATTTACTTCTTTCTAATCCTTTTTACAAATTATTTCTATCGCAAATACAAATAGAGTTATAAATATATTAAAGTGCACACGAACTTTATGGACACCCCATATATATGTGTGTGTGTGTGTGTGTGTGTGTGTGTGTGTGTGTGTGTGTGTGTGTGTGTGTGTGAGAGAGAAATATATAGAAAATAGGAAAGAACCCGTTAGGTAAATAATCCAAAGTTCTTTAGTATTTTGTTATTATTTTTAAAAAAAATAGTGCTCGATACAAAAGTAGAGCATAAACTTCCTCAACGTAACTCCAGATTTAACAAACAACACATACCAACCTTATAGAAAACCTAATACTAACCCCTTATATATACACCCTAAGTCAAACCACCCTCCATCCATAATTAAGCATACACCCTTATCAATAGAGAATAGATCAGCATTAACTCCGCTAATAAAGAAATATTCCAACAACAAAAATAGTGAAACATTATGTGATTGTAGAAACCCAGAAAACTGCCCATTGGATAATAAATGCTGCGTTAAGTCTGTAGTATACCAATGTACTATATCATCCACTGAGAGTCCTAATACTAATATGATATACATTGGGTCTACGAAGAATGGATTTAAAACCAGATGGAGGCAGCATAAGTGCTCTTTCAACAATATAAATAAAAGAAATCAGACATCTCTATCTAAATATTTTTGACATTTGAAGGAAATGAATAAAACACCAAAAGTAAAATGGAAAATTATAAACAAAACTAGAACATGTAAAACTTGGGATGACCCATGCCCTTTATGCCTACATGAAAAACTACACATTATTAAGTTTCTAAATAATAAAAATCTATTAAACAATAGACAGGAGTTAACGGTTTTTTTGCCGACATCATCAAATTTTCGCATTGAATAATTAGCATAAAAACAAACAAACAATAAAATAATTTTTAAATTCCATATTCTAAATAAATAGTTTAAATGCCCTAAAAAAAAATAATAACCCTTTATTAAGTCGTCAAAAAAACAATTTTTTTTATATATACAAAAACCTTAACAGAAAAAAATGAAAAATAAAATAAAAAAATAAATAAATCTCCATAGACACTTAACCAGACTAGACGATGTCATCTTTCGCTTTGAATTTAGACACCCCAACCTTACCCTAACTTCACATCTTTGAATGTAACTGAGATACTGATAAAATTATTAACTCTTACGCACCTTTTCTTTAAATAATTGCTCTAGCCGTTACCATAGTAATTTTAATTTCAATAATGAATATGTTTATAAAAACGCGTAAATTTCAGGAATTAGTTATTCCGCAAGAAATTTCGCTTGAAGATGGAACTGAGCTTGGTACTTTAATTCAATTTAATTCAAATAATTATATTGAAGGTTTCGGCTCTTGTTTTGAAACATGAAGACTCTTATGTAGCGTTGGAATCATATTTTTAAATAAGTAACTATATATATATATATATATATATATATATATATATATATATATATATAAACTTGTTTAGCCATGTCACCAGAAACTGAAGTTTTTCAAAGGTCATTTTCATATAACATTGTACTGGTAGAATATTGAAAAGTTTTGTTTTGCATTTTCTTGATTATTTTGAACAAAAGTTAACACCATTTTGTGTTGCCATGGCTGCGAATTAAATTTACTTATGTTCATTGCAGTATCGGCACTAAAAAATTATAGGCATTACAAAAAATATACAAACACATTTAGTACGATCCGTTTACATAAATCACGTATGCTCTCTCTCCTCTATTTCTCTCTCTTATCTATATATATATATATATATATATATATATATATATATATATATATATATATATATATTAGGGAGATGAGAGGAGAGAAAAAAAGAAAACAAGAGGGCATATATATATATATATAGAGAGAGAGAGAGAGACAGACAGAGAGAGAATGAGAGTTTATAATGTGCTCGAGCGAGAATGCCATCTATCAATCTATATATATATATATATATATATATATATATATATATATATATATATATATATAAATAGATAGATAGAGAGAGAGAGATCGTGAATAGAGAGAGAGAAGAAATTAAGTAAATTTTACTGAAATTTCTCCAGTTCTGTATATTTTTACTTTTTAAAATAAATTCTTTGTCAGAATATCGGTAGATATCAATAAAAATTGATTTTAATTAATTCTCACTACCTAAATATATATATATATATATATATATATAAGTGAACATAGAAGTCAACACTTAGAGGCGACAGTCTGTTTCATGCTATATGCAATCGTCAGGCCACATATGCTGTTATTTTTCTCGGCTATTTATATATATACGGTGCATTGTGGGTATTCTATTATGGCGGTTATTTTTACCGGAAGTCGCTTTGTTTATTTATTTGGGTCAAATTATATTGCTCGTTTTTATTTTTTCTTATTTTATTTATTTATTTATTTATTAACGTAGTAAAAATTTATTTATATCACGTATTTAACAGTTTTGTTTTGGTTTGAGAATCTAATTAAAGCTATTTGTTCAATTTTGGGGTTGGTTGTTGTAGTTCATTCTAACTATTATTTTGGCGGGAACAGTTTTTACTTTGGGATTGGTTTGTCTATTTATTTACTTGGATGAATTTAGGTCAATTTATTTGTATATTTTCTCTTTTCGGTTTTCGGTTTTTAAGCGACATGGTATTTATTTATTTATTTTATTTTATTTTTTTATTTTTTATTTTTTTTATTTTTTTTATTAGTATATTTGTTTGTTTTTATTTTATTTTTTCCGTTTTTCATTTTTTAGGTTACGTAGTAAAAATTTATTTTCATGCCTGCATTTTGAGATGAGCACGGATCTCTTATTTAATAATTTATTTTGGTCGGGGAAAGTAATGATAGCTATTTTTTCCTTCAAGCAAAGTTTTCAAGTTTTAAAATCATAACCTCCTAATACTTTCTGACGAAGCTTTAATAAAAGTGAAACATGTCAGATCGAGATACGTTTCCTACTTGTTCGTTATTTTATTTTATCATTTTCTCGGATTTCTATCAATATCTGATCTACACTTGATCTTCAAATTTTACATATATATATATATAGCATAATGAGAAGCCACGTATACTTTCTTAATATGTATATATAGAAAAAGTTGCAAATTAAAAAAATAATAATGTTTTTTATGAAAGTATTTATTTATTTATATATATATTTGATTGACCTCAATCTTTCTTCAGAAATAACTGTTTCTTCCAAATAAATTAAAATTACTCTTTGTTTACAAGTAGCGTCCGTTTACAAGTAGAATTATTTTTTTAATTTTAATTTTTTTTAATTTATATATTTATATATATATATATATATATATATATATATATATATGTATGTATGTATATATGTAAGCAATTAATAGTCTCTTTTTATTTCTTATTGCTTACGTATCGGAGCTACACGTTTTGAATAGAAATTACTTTTGAATTAATGACTCCTAGATTTGATGAAATATATGCATCTATACTTTTATGAAAAATACACACACACACACACACACATATGTCTTCTAACCTCAAACCTGTAGAAAACTTATGGAACATTATAAAGTACAGGCTCCATTTCTATGGAGTTGAGGTCAGGAGATTGGGGTGGCCATGTCACAACACTCAACTGCTTCTCATCAAAGTATTCCTTCATCAATTTTGATTTGTGACAGGGAACATTATCCTGCATAAAAATGAGTTTGGTGGGGTCGATTTGCACCCTTTCAGCAGAAGGGAGCAGACATGACTCTAAAATTCTCTTGTACTGATCGCTCCTGAGGGTCTTTTCAATAGGTTTTAAGAAATCAGTTCGATGAAAAGAAAAACATCCCCAGAACATTATACTGAATGGATGCTTGACAGTACTTACTGCTAAATTCAAAGAGCTTTCAAAGCTTCTTCTTCGGATTTTAGATCGCTTATCCTTTAAATTTAGCTCAACTTACGTTTCATGGGAGAAGAGAACATTTAGTAAAAACAATCAGTTGAGTCATCACTTTTATCGAACAGTACTATATATATATATATATATATATATATATATATATATATATATATATATATATATGGCATTTCCCTGATGATCCATTTAGGTGAAACCTAGATAGGTTTACCTGGCTCTTTTAGGTTAATATTATATATATATATATATATATATATATATATATATATATATATATATATGTAAATATTCTAGATAGAATATATATGTAAAAGTACAATATTAATAAAGACAAAATGAAAATTTATCTTAGTCGACACGTTTCGTCCTATGAGGGAATTCATCAATGCAAATGATATTTAAGGAACGCGTCGGCTAAGATAAATTTTCCGTTTGTCTTTATAAAGCCCGTCAGAGGCCGAAACTCTGGGTTAAGATAAGTTTTCCTTTCGTCTTGATATATATATATATATATATATATATATATATGTGTGTGTGTGTGTGTGTGTGTGTGTGTGTGTGTGTGTGTTTTGAACAATCAAATTTTTTAAATTTTCATACACACTGGGTTGTATATTAATATTTTATGTTTTTTTTTTCAATTATGTTTCGAGTAGTTTCGTCCAGCAGCATGGTCATCATCAGGAGAAAAATGTCCCTGCTTTTTAGTAGCAGTGAACCACATGAATGAATGACTGTTTCTGGAAAAAAGTGAACATAAGTTTCTTTTTGTTGTTAGATGGTTGGGGAAATCCTGTTGTTTTTCTTTTTGGTGTATTACGGGCTACCATATCATCTGAAATTTGGTTACTGCCTGTAACTTCTTTAAGTTTCTTAGATCTACCATATTCTAGAAGAACAGGTTCCTCAAGCAAATGTTTTAGGTCTGGTTTGAGATGTAGTATTTCCAAGCGACTTTTGATTAACTGAGAGAGTGCAGGAATAGTGTAGTTACTAGCGAGATGCGTTTGGATTTATTTTTAATTTTATACATTAGGGTATCTTCTCTAGGTGTGGAAATTGCTTTATTTATTTGTTCCTTGATTAGGTGTTGTTTATAGCCACGCGTTGTGAATTGATGCTCCAGATTTTTAGTGTGTTTGTTTAGTTTTAACAACAAAAGGAGCCTATGTTGTAACCACCTTAGACATACCAATTTGTTCACTAGCTCAGTCACTAAATCTACTTTCAAAATCTACTACAGCTCTTAACTGTAAAAGTCATAACATAATTAACCTCCTAAAATGCACACTATGCCAGAAACAATATTCGTGAAAATCTGAATGGCCCTTTCACTACAGAATTAATAAATATCGGAATCAGATCAAGTCAGCTTCCTCTTGAAGGATTATTACCTGTAGAACAACATTTCTGCCTAGAAAAACATGATTTTAAAAGCCATGCAAAATTCACTATAATTGAAAAAATAGAAACAGACAGAAAAGATAACCTTAGAAAAATACTAGAGGGACGTGAAGACACACAGATTTTGCGTCTCAAAACACTTTGTCCAGATGGGTTTAGCCACAAATTTAACAACGCAGAATTAATATATAACCCCGTAAGTCAAGACCTACCTACATTTCTTACCCACACAAGACATGCTTGCAGTGGTATTAAGGTTTCACACTTATATACACACTTACACAAAGATATACACATCACACATACTCTCAAAGAACTAAAGAGAACATACATTTAACACACATATCTCATTTCTAGCAACCAATAAAACTGTCAAAATGACCAAGTAGGGAATTCTTTGTCAGGAATCTGCCATCCTCTATCTTAAAAATAACATTAAAGAGGCCGTTTGACCAACACAAGGACTGACCAAAAGTAGCGATAAAAACAAATGAGTACAGATAAAGTTAGTATATATATATATATATATATATATATATATATATATAATATTAGTGGTAAATATATATATATATATAAATATATATATATATATATATATATAAATCCCCAATATATAATCCAGGTAGAACTCTATCTCCAGGACAGTGTAAATATATAATATAAAAGGCTCAAACACTAATGCTCCATTGTTGTAATTTATTACATTGAAATCGTAATAACGATCCAATACATCAGACCTACAAATTCAAATTTTTTTTTTACTAAAGTTCATCAAATACAAGGCCCAAGGGACGCTTAAGGTAGAGAGTTACAAAATGATATCGTTTATTTTATAAAGATGGTCAGTACATTGCGGCCGTGTTCGTAGTTCATATTATTGAGAGTTCGTTTTTCTTTTTTATTAATAATACTAAGAAGCTTGTCTGTGAATACGAGAGGATCGTAATGAAAAGAAGTAGACAAAGTTTGCCTAAATTATTCAATGAGACATGACTTGATGAAAACATGCTGTCAAAATATAGACTACATCTACCTCTCTCTCTCTCTCTCTCTTTATATATATATATATATATATATATATATATATATAAATTTAATGAAAAAAAGACCACTTTAAGGTACCATTACAATAATTTATTTCACCAAAATCCTTTTTAAAGGACTCCGGATCATCAGGTAACAATTCCAACATCGAAATGAAAGGAAAAATGGGATTAGAAATTGATGGGTAGTGTAATTTTTGTAATTTAACAGGAGTGGGGTGAGAGTGGCAGTTACAGAGACAAGATAGAGTATAGGGGGGTTAATTTCATATCTCTCTTAAGTTTTTCATAACTTAAATTAAATTTATATATATATATATATATATATATATATATATATATATATATATATATATATATATATATATATATATATATATATATGAACTTGAGTGTAGGGAAGATAATGGTTAACTGGACTTGAAGAGGTTAGGGCTGTAGTTATCTGGAGAACAACCTCTCGGGAGTCTTTCTGGTCACAACAATCTTAGTCTCTTTACGTCTATCGTTATCTTTTCTCCATAGCCTCATAGAACTGTTCTGCCTTTGTTGGCTGGCATACTTCAATACTGTTAAAATACGTAATAACTTTCCGATATTTTGGATAAGCCATTCCTTGTGAAAGAATAAAAATATGTAAGAATATTTTTTAAACGCTATCATATCTCTTACTTATCTGATTTTATGAAATCTTTCTTAAATATCATTTGGACGCTAAATATATTTTCCATTTTTATAAAGATATATCCTCGGATAAATTAAATCGATTGAAATTTTATTGAAAACTTTAGCATGAGATATATATTATATTCTGAATACAAAAAAAAAAAATGGTTAAATAAAATTAAAATATTGTTTTGTTTGGAAAGAATTTAGTTTCTTCTTTTTAATTTTTTTTTTTTTTTAAATTAAAAATATATTGCTTTTTGTTATTAATATATACTAGAGTTTTGGAAAAAAAAATAGATCAGTGGAAAAAATTATTTCGTAAAAGATTTCTTTTCGAAATTTTAATTAAATGAATCAATGGTTTTTAACACTTTGAAAAAAAAAAGCATTTATTATTATTATTATTATTATTATTATTATTTACAGTTTTCTTGATTTGCTGTTCGACAAAAACAAATTTTACAAAGTCTTTTCATCTGAGAACGGGAAGTAAAGACGTATTTCTTTCAGAGATTTTTTTTTCGTATCTTCTATTCTAATAGGTCCTGAGATGAGGCATTATGTACACTATTTACATTATTCGGACTATTGTCCTCATCTTTGTCGCCATATTTATTACAACGTTTCGGCCCTTCAGTATCTGTCTATATTTCTGAGATGAGCTATTATGTACATTATTTACATTATTCGGACTATTGTCCTCATCTTTGTCGCCATATTTATTACAACGTTTCGGCCCTTCAGTATCTGTCTATATTTCTGAGACGAGGTATTATGTACATTATTTACATTATTCGGACTATTGTCCTCATCTTTGTCGCCATATTTATTACAACGTTTCGGCCCTTCAATATCTGTTTATATTTCTGAGATGAGGCATTATGTACATTATTTACATTATTCGGACTATTGTCCTCATCTGTCTATTATGTTATTTTACCGGAAGTCGTTTATTTAAAAAATTTGTTTGTATCACTTATTTAATAGTTTTGTTTGGTTTGAGAATTTAATTAAAGCTACTTGGTTGTTGTACGATTGAAGATTGCATATAGCATGAAACAGACTGTCGCCTCTAAGTGTTGACTTCTATGTTCACTTTTATATTTACACACGCTCTATCTCTGATATCGAGCACTTTATCCCCTAAATATAGCACACCTTAAGACTATATTTCTTCATTATATATATATATATATATATATATATATATATATATATATATATATATATAGTTAAGTTTGAAGAATTTGGTAAACCGAATTGATAAATCCAAGGAAGATGAAATCCTGAGAGCTCAATGTGAAGAACAGAGCTAATATTTAATGAACAACAGACACTTCAAGGTACCATGACAATAATTTATCATCAGGTAACACTTATATATATATATATATATATATATTCCGTCTTAATGAAACACCCTTTATTTTGATAGTTTATTGAAAATCTTCAAGCATACCTTAGAGTTTGCAGGGACTACCATGTCAATAAGAGGGCACTATTTTTCTTTGGTGTTTCTGATCTCAATGTCTGGGTGAGTCGATTTGATTATTCTGCCTGTGTGTATTAGGAAGTCCCATATAATTCTTACAGGTACGATCTCCATAACCGGGCCTGGGTATTATTATTATTAGTAGTAGTAGTAGTAGTAGTAGCAGTATAGTTGCTGTATGTTTCAAAGATACTACAGTTCTTTGCTGGGTGATTACTCGAAACCTTAGGTAAAAAAGCTAGTAAATATATGTATTCTGTTTGTGAACATTTCGATGTTAAGTCATGCTTCACACACAAAGTGTTACATTTGCTTTACGTTGATAATCTGTCGTTCGTTCTGATGAGGCTTGTAATGATGGTGCAACGCCAGGAAATTGCCCACTTATCGAAACGAAGTGTGTTTATCTCCCATCAGCCTATGGAAACACCAACAGAAATCTTCTTTTCTCATCCATACAAAACCGTCTTTCAAGCTCTGGCTCCACTGGATGCTTGGGTTTGATGGCTGAACAATATCGGTCTACAAAGCGGCGTACGTCTGGTGAAGACCCAAACACTGAATCGTTTTCAAAACACATCCGGAGTACGGCAAGGAAGTAAACAGAGGCCCCATCAATTTAAATACCTTGCCGCAATAAGCTTTATTGCAAACGTAAAAAGATGGACATTGATCGTCTAAGCAGCTCCTTAACCACTTTACAAACTAATCTGCTAATAGAAAACAGTATTCACCCGTTTTTCCCTCTAGAAGCCAATCTGCTATATATATATATATATATATATATATATATATATATATATATATATATATATATATATATATATATATATGAAGAGAAATATACGGAAAAAACAAACAAAAATCCTAATATGCAATTATGCTGTTCTAATGTTAATTTAATATCAACGTCAGACGTTTCGGTCTAGTAGACCTTCTTCAGGACATACTTATAAAACATAATTAACATTAGACGATATTCAAGTCAACATGAAAAGACGATGGACATAAAACTAAGACTAATCAAAACAGAATAACTGAATTTTTTTTAAGATCAGCGTTCCGTTTCACAATATGATCACGTCGGCGTCACGTGGGCGATGTGAAAACGTATTCTTAAAATAGAGTATATTTTGAATGAAAAATGAAAAAGAATTTTATTTTAATCTAAAAATTTATAAGGACGTTTGTCGAGCATTAATCTTGCTAGAAAAGGGGAAATATTAAAGAAGCCAGGTCTAGTGTTCACCGTGCGTGAGATAGATATATACCTGTCTCATACGTTTTCACAACATCGCCCAGAAAGCACAGAGTGTTGTTCCTGTGGAATTTAGCATCAGCCATGCTGATGGCAGGCGGAAAAGTTTCTCTATGGTGATTAAAGGAAAGCAGATTTGTTTTGGAGGTGTTAAAATATACATGCCATTTCTTGCCCCAATTAACCATTGATTGGAGGTCCTTTTCGAGAGCAGTTGCCAGGTTTACTCTGTCGGAACTTGCTACTAAGACAGAAGAAAATCTGCATAAATGCCTAATTGGAAACTGATTATCTCGCGGGAATCATTGATAAAGATCAGAAACGGCGTAGGTCCAAGGATATGGCATTGGGAAAACCCCGTGATAGCATGAAATGATCTAGAAGCGTTCCATTTCAACACGACCTTCATTATCCGATTTCTTAAGGACGATTCTCTCTCCCTCTCTCTCTCTCTCTCTCTCTGTGTGTGTGTGTGTGTGTGCAAAAAAAATTCATAGCATTTAATTCGATAAATTGCCATACAGTTGCTCGATATGGTTTGGTAGTTGGCTGGGTTCTATAGCCTTGGATGGCAACTGGTCTACCGCAGAAATAAATGGCAACCTACTGCGGGAAAAAAACTACCTCGTCACTCATGTATCGAGAGATAGATGATCGCCTAAGCGTGTATCACGCATGGCCCATAAATGACAAGGAGGCACGGATTGAGGAATCGGAGAGCCGAGTTCGAATTCCAGTCGAATCCATTACATTCACTTACGTGCTAATACCCTTGGGAAAGGTATGAATCGTCTTCTTCTCCCCTAGCTATGGATAAATAGCAGGACAGACCGCGTTCTATAGCCTTGTATGACAACTGGTCTACCGCAGAAAGAAATGGCAAACTACTGCAGGAAAAAAAAATCTGCCTCGTTACTCATGTATCGAGAGATAGATGATCGCCTAAGCGTGTATCTCGCATGGCACATAACTGACTGAGTTGGCACAGGGTCCGCTTATTTACGTCCGAATCCCAGGTCTAAGGGAAAACCTATAAAGGTGCACCGGGAGGGAGGTTATCAGAAATACATTTTGGACATCAGTTAATTTTTTCAATCTTACCTTTTTTTCTCTATATGCGTTAAAATGTCAACGGATAGCGGCTCAAACTGAGGGATCGGAGAGCCGAGTTCGATTTCCAGTCGAATCCATTACATTCACTTACGTGCTGATACCCTTGGGAAAGGTATGAATCCTCTTCTTCTCCCCAAGCTATGGGTAAATAGCAGGACAGTTAATTTTTTAAATCTTTCAATTTTTTTTTTTAATGTACGTTAAAATGTCAATCATCCGATACACTGATATTCATCGCGTATCTTTTTATAGGTATTTAATTTTTTTGTTAAAGCCACTTAAAATATGAAACGATATTTTGTTAGGTAAGGTCAGTTAATAGATATCCCTAAATAAATCGGTTTTTTTTGTTTGTTTGTTTTTTTATTAATTATTTATTTACGGCGTTAAAGATAATTTATATTAATTTACATACATCATGAACCTCCAAATTCATACCCCAACTCCGAAAGAAAATTTAGAATAGCTCACAGTGCCTAAAATAATCTCTCTGGGGCAGTTAGCAAATTTCTTCAGTCGTCCAACATGATGGAAAACGAATACCAACACGCTTCAAGACAAATAGCTTTCTCAAAGGAAATCAATTATTGGCAATAATCATTCTAATTAGATACACATTTAGGGGCAGAAAACATTTATTACAATTCAGAAATGTCTTCTATTGCATGTAAAAAAACCTTTAACATCTTATCTTTACCGTATACATTTTTTTGTAATTCTCCATAAATGGCATAACAATAATCTTTTGGCTGTATTTTTGCAAATTCGACCCACCACCGAATAAGTCTATTTTAATGTAAAACCTTTGTTTTTCTTCTGATTATCAGTTGATGAATCCTTAAATGGGCCAATGGTCTTCGAATAGAATTTCTGTGTTGATTACATTATCATTGGAATATTTTAAAAATCAAAGATTTATATTTTGTTACAAGGCCATCCATCAATAGAATTTTTATTGCCAGAAAAAAAAAATAATAAAAGCAAAAACAGTCTTTTAACTGAAACTGGTATGACATCCTCTGACAAGAAATTTTTCTTTGTAGTACAACTTTTGTATAATGTACAAATTAATTTATTTTTTTGCATATTTGATAAAATCAGAAGTCGATACATGTCGGCAAAATCTAAGATTTTTTTTCCAATTGTCATTCTTAAACCATTTTGTCCTATCCACAGAATTCTATTGTCGACATGGAAAACTGCTGTGGTTTCCGCCCTCTAATGAGGCTATTGTGGACGCTTCCACTTACTATAGTGTTAGTAAGAAAGTAAGCCTCGAAGGAACGGTGCCAAACGCTCTGCTTCGGCAGATCGGAACCGGGACGAACCTTTGACAGGCCCTGAACCCATTTATACGGGTTCGAGGGGGATATTTTTGGCTCGGGCTAAGGGCTCAGTGAACCCACCATAAACCCGGCCTTGTGCCACATACGACCCACGTGGGAGGGCGGTGATAAATATAACGATGATATTACTGTCGAACTCTTTGCCTCGGCGAAGAGGAACCCGGACGAAGCTTTGCCGAAGAGCAAAGTTTCGTTCGGGGAGGTAGACAGGCCTTGAACCCGTTTATGCAGGTTCGAAGGGAATATTTTGGGCTCGGGCTAAGGGCTCGGAGAACCACGATAAACAGGCCTTGTGCCACATACGACCCACGTGGGGGTGGGCGTTAAATATAACACTCATACACACTGTTCATTACTGTCGAACTCTCTGCTTTGGGCATAGAGGAACTCGGACGAGGCTGTGGCGAAGGGCGGAGTTTCCTCCGGTGAGGTAGACAGGCCCTGGACCCATTTATACGGGTTCGAGGGGAATATTTTTGGCCGAGCCTACGGGGCCTGGAGAACCGAGCCTACGCGACCTTGTACCACATACGACCCACGTGGCCGTTAAAAAGAACACTGATATAGGCTGTTCCACGAAGGCTGTTTGCAGTTCCTGTAGAACTCTCTGTCTTTGAGCATAGAGGAACTCGGACGAGGCTGTGCCGAAGGGCAGAGTTTCCTCGGGGGGGGTAGATTTACCCGAACTCGTTTATGCGAGTTCTACGGGGATTTTTTGGCAGAGCTTGCGGGCCCAGATGACCCACGTTAAACTCGGCCTTGTGCCACGTGTATCGCTTCTGTGTGGGGGAATGGGGCTGTTAAATATTAACAGTGATATAGACTAAACACTGGTCAACCAACACACACTCCCAAGTCGTGTAACACACTTCTGTTGTATTTACTGTTCAATACACGCTTTATCTGCAAACTTTTGTTTTGTTATTTCTTAACCACTTACTTGGTCACAACTTAAAGAAAGAAAGAATAAAATTGTAGGAATAGAAAGAAAGAAAGAAAGAAAGAATGGAGGTGTGAGAATATTAAGAAAGAAAGAATGAATTAAAAATGAGAAAATAAAATAAAGAAATAAAGAAAGAAACAAAGATAGAAAGAGTGGTAACCGAAAGATTGTTGTGTATATAGAAAGAAAGAAAGAAAAAAGAAAGAAAGAAATTGTGGAAATACTAAGAAAGAAAGAAAGAAAGAAAGAAAGAAAGAAAGAAAGAAAGAATGGAGGTGTGAGAATATTAAGAAAGAAAGAATGAATTAAAAATGAGAAAATAAAATAAAGAAATAAAGAAAGAAAGAAAGAAAGAAAGAAAGAGTGATAACCGAAAGACTGTTGTGTATAAAGAAAGAAAGAAAGAAAGAAAGAAAGAAAGAAAGAAAGAAAGAAAGAAAGAAAGAAAAAAGAAAGAAAGAAATTGTGGAAATACTAAGAAAGAAAGAAAGAAAGAAAGAAAGAAAAAAAGAAAGAAAGAAATTGTGGAAATACTAAGAAAGAAAGAAAAAAAAAAAAAGAATGAAAGAAAAGTGGTAACCGAAGGACTGTTGTGTGTATAGAAAGAAAGAAAGAAAGAAAGAAAGAAAGAATGAAAGAAAGTGTTGTGACGTCCTCCCTCTAATAAGACTATAGCGGACTCTTCCATTTCCTATAAAGTTACTAGTAGAAGTAGGCCTCGGGGGGGTTCCAGTGATAGACTGAACACTGGTCAACCGACACACACTCCCAAGTCGTGCAACACACTTCTGTTGTATTTACTGTTCAATACACGATTTATCTGCAAAATCTTGTTTTGTCATTTCTTAACAATTTACTTGGTCACAACGAAAACAAAACAAAAAAACAAAAAACTTTTAGTATAAAGAAAGTTACCAAGAGCCAGAAAGAGGCTTTCGCCTGAGAGTCTCTCTTTTTTTTTAAGTTTTTGACTTAATGTAACTATGACAGCAAAAACATTTCGCTTTCCTTGTTTGCCTTGATAAAGTCGGAAGACGAATAATCACAATCATCATCATCATACTCCCCCCCCATTGGCTTTTGTAATCGTATGTTGGATCCGAATGCAGAAGCCACACTAACTCTTTTCCACAACGGTCTATTATAGGCAGCCATCAGCAAAATTCTGTCCAGTTTTTGGCATTGTCCAACCAGTTTTTACGTTGGCGCGCTCTCTCCTACGTCCGCCTTCAACGCTGTCTTCCATGGTCGTCTTTCACAAGCTGCCGTGCCTTGTAACGTGTCCAAAGCACGCCATTTTTCTCAGTTTGACGAGAAGAGCTTCCTGGTGGCCCACAAAACATTCAAGCCTTTTCCGCACAAACTCATTGGGCTTTTTGTTAACAATAGAAAAGTTCCTCATGCATTTTTTTTTCTCAGAGGCTTGGATCCTTGTCTCTGTATCTGCCAACAGTGTCCACGTTTCAAATCCATTTAGGAGAATGGAGACTACCATCGATTTGTATATTCTGTACAACAACAAAAAAAAAATGTTTTCAGAGAAAGATTTTTATAAATTTCTTCCGACGGCAGTACTGGCTGTTCGATTAATAATATCTATTTTTGTATAAGAACAAAAAATGTGGCACAAGGCCAAACATCATCATCATCATCCTGCGGCCTCAGCCGAGATTGAACTCACTACACCTCTCCAGTATTCCCTATCTGTCAGAACACCTAAAATATCTTCCTTAGGGATCAATGTGTCTCGTTTTATCCTATCTGGAAAGGTTAACTTGCGTGATCGATTGTCAGATGATGGGTGCCTCCAGAGTACAAATGATGACACAAGTTCATCTGTGGCACGTGCACAATGCCCGGCGACCTGGACACGTCTCTTACAAACTAAGGTTGATACTCTTGGCAAGTCTCTATATATCATTTCTAGAGTTGGGCGGCTTCGCCATGAGAGATTAAGCACTCTTGTTAAAAGACGTGTATAACATCCATCTAAACGACGCTGTTGTTTTGCTGAGAGAGTCCAAGTTTCAGAGCCATAGAGTAAGATTGGCTCAATAAGGACGCGGAAAAGTTGGATTTTGAATTGACGAGCAAGATTGGATTTCCAGATCTTATCCATTTTGCTACAAGCAGTCCATGCCATGCCTTTTCTAATGTTGAAGTCCTTCCCAGAGTTCTTGATGTGTGATCCTAGATACTTGTAGTCTTCGACACATTTCAGGGTGTTATCTGAGAGTGTGAGGCCAAACGTGGGGATGGTCTTCATCTGAATTATTAGGTTGGTGCAAAAATAATGTCGTTTTTTGACGTTAACGTCAAAAAACGACAACCTAATGACTTAAATTTAGCTTGGATCCTTTTCGGGGGTGGGTGGAGGCGTTAAATATAACGGTGCTCCAAACCGTTCATTGCTGTCAAACTCTCTGCCTTGAACAGCGAGGAAAGCGGACGAGGCAGTAGTATAGTAGTTTCCATATTCCCAATAACTTTTTAACATTGCAACTGTTTAATATTTTTTAATCATTTCGCCTGAAACAGGGCAATGAAATCATTATGAAACTAATTACTTGAATCTGCCAAAAGTGTCCACGTTTCACATCCATATAGAAATATGGAATCTACCAGCGAAGACGAAACGGGTCGGTAAAAAAACTAAGATTTTGTTTTTCCAATCGTCATTCTAAAACCATATTGTCTTATCCACGGAATTATTCTGAGAAAATTTACCAATATACTATTTGCTATATTTTTAACATTTTCATGGTGGCTAGTAAATTTGTAGAAGCACAAGAAATCAACGTTTTTTTTAAAAAAAACTTATGGAATAACACAGTAATTCCACCTACATTTTACGCGCGCACGAGTTTTCCTCCCTTCCTTCCACACTTGCACCCCTTCCTCTCTCGTTAAGCCAGACTTAGCAGTAAACAGCTTTTTGGCTGGCGGCGAGGAAGGTTGCTGATTAGCTGCTCCTGATAACGTCTAAAATCAGAATTTGAATTTTTTCCCGCGCGTTTTCCTGACGTCACAGACGTCCAGCGTTTCTAACTCAGTTGCTTCCCGATCTTCAAACTGGACGGACAACTCATTTATTCCGTGCCCCTAACCCATACGCGGGCCGGAATATCTTATTCTTAATTAACTTAAACTTCAACATGTCGATATTACACTTTCCCAAGACTCATTCTCGTCTTGATGCAACCCGCATGTTGAACTTTCTCCGTTTTCAACTAGAAAACGTCGAGTTCCTACGACACCGTCGTCAATATATATTTTTCCAAGACTTATCCCCGTCTTGATGCAACAGCTTGTTGAACCTTTTCTCCATTTTCTACTAGAAAATTTCGAGTTCCTACGACACCGTCGTCAATATACATTTTTCCAAGACTCAACCTCGTCTTGATGCGAACAACTTTCGAACTTTCCTTTATTCACTACCAGAGTTCTACAACACGGTCGCCCTCACACCATTCCAAGACTCAACCTCGTCTTGATGCAAACAACTCTGAATTCTCCTCAATGAAAGTTGATAATCTGTTCATACACCTTTGAACCTTCTAACTACTTTGAACCAGTACGTAAAAAATATTACATACACTCACACTATCAAAGTTCACAGTGAGTACTTTTCCTATTTGTGTACACATACACATTTCGTTTAACAAGTCATATTTCTAGAACTTTCTTTCTGATGAAACTTTTTCCCGCCTTAGCCATCTTGTTCTTCTGTTTTGGCGCGGAACACAGACATTCCTACAGTGACTACTTGTCACGACTTTGTTTCATTAATTTCTAAGATCCAGTATCCTTACTGATGGTCTCAACTGACGAGACTACTTACTTGTTAAAATATAATAAAATTTCATATATGTTTTTCAACCAGACGCCTTTTGTCATTTAATTTTGGCTATCTACTTGTATTATTATTTATGCACTTGTTGAATGACCTCTTTTCCTCACTAAGTTCACTCACGCAATATATTTCTACTTTGCTTGTGGATTCGGTAGTTTTGTGCAGTGTCTGGCACAAGGCCACTTTTTAATAAACCAGCACTGCACGCTACCGGGTCCGCAACAAACTCTCAAAAAATTTTTTTTTTTTTCCGCTACAAAAATTCAAAATTTTTTTAATGAAATCCAAAGCGTACACAACACATTTTTATTTTTATTTTTTTTATATATAAATTTGTTATCTATCACAACGCGTCATTAATTTGTATATCGATACTAGTTACAATCGCCAACTGTGAGCAACAACGTCAGGTGACGGTCAACAAAAGATTTTATTTACAAATACCATAACAAATATAATACAATAACAAATATATCTTGTTCACTTGAGTCCGCCATGTTGTTAGTCAGGTTCTCACTTCTTGTTTTCTACGAGAATCTTCTGATCTCGCTACGTCGAGAGTTCGACTATACTCCAAATACGCAGTTTAAATTTTCTAGTTGAATTGTTAAGATATATAAAATGCTATAATCGAATATTCACCAAGAAATTTTCTATGACGCACCCGACAAGAAAGAGAATAAGAAATAAAGACTATTTTGTATCTAATAACGTTTTAATATTGCAACTGTTTAATATTTTTTTTTAATCATTTCGCCTGAAGCAGGGCAATGAAATCATTATAAAAGTAATTACTTGAATAAAAAAAACAGAATGCATGTATATTTTCTAAGTTTATGAAAACCCCAGAAAATTCGAGAAAAAACGAAATGCAAAGGCTGCAAATGACACCTGATATAACATCGCCATATTTATCCTTCAAACTCAAAGCTGATTGGTTGGTTATTTTCTTTAGCGGCATATCAACCTCTATGGATTATTTAACCCTTTGAGTCCTAAGTTACTGAATCTTTCTGCCTGAGCCTCTGAGACTACGCAAAGTCCTGCAACAAGTACGCTACAAGGATCTGATGGAACTGCTCAGTAACCTTGATATATTCGGGAAAGATATCAGAATAATCAAGAACCTATACTGGCAGCAAACAGCTTGCATGTGCATAGAGAATGAGTTCAGTGGATATACAAAAATAGAAAGAGGCGTAAGGCAAGGATGTTTCTTCTCACCGGACTTATTCAACCTGTACAGTGAGGCAATTCTGAGAGAATTGGAGATCCTACCGGGATTTGGCATAAGTGGCTACAAGTTAAGATACGCAGATGACACAGTACTGATAGTAAACACGGAAAAGAAACTAAAAAATCTCCTACAGAAGGTAGCGACGGAGAGTGTGAAGAAGGGACTAAGCATAAACTACAAGAAAACAGAATGCATGGTCATCAGTAAAAGGATGAACCCGAAATGCGATTTGCAGGTCGGGAACACTAGAATCAAGCAGACGCGGAAGCTTAAATATCTGGGAAGCGTTCTGACAGAGGACGGTAAATGCGACACTGAGATCCGTAGACATATTGGGATGAGCAAGGACGTATTCCAAAAGCTGGGCAGAGTATTGCGAGCAGGATTTCTTTGGTAACAAAGAAAAGAATACTGAGCTCTTACGTGACATCTGTCCTTCTATACGGCAGCGAATGATGGACGATTTCCTCAAAGATGAAGAAGAGACTCAAGGTGACAGAGATATGCTTCTACAGAAGGATGCTAAGGATATCATAGGCCGAGTATGTGAGCAACGATGAGGTCTTAAAGAGGATGCAAACAAAGGAGGAGGCTTATACTTAACATCAAGAAGAGGCAGCTGAAGTTTCTGGGACACATAATGAGGAAGGAGGGCCTGGAGAATCTGATACTCACGGGTCGAATAGAGGGGAAGAGAGACAAGAGAAAACAACTCATGACATACTTGGCGGACTTAAGCAAGTGGATGACAGAACTTGGCCTGGGGGTGGATATCAGAGGGAAGGAACTTGTTGAGGGTTGCAAGGGATAGGGGGAGTTGGAGGGTCATGATCGCCTACGTCCTGAAAGGACATAGCACATAAAAAGAAGAAAGAATGTTTCCAGGTAGATATAAAGATAGTTACAACGAAATTCGTTAATTTCGTAATGCTCATTGTAGTAGAGACTTTGTAATCGCAGATACAACTATAGTAGCACTACTTTTGTATCGAGCACTGCTTTTTAAACAAAATACTAAAGAACTTTGGATTATTTACCTAACGAGTTCTTTCCTATTTTCTATAAATTTTTCACACACACACACACACATATATATATATATATATATATATTAGTAGTAGTAATAATCTTATAAGTATGAGAAATTATACTCGTCCGAAAAACCTTCGATGTTTTGATTTGCAAATAATCAAACCGCCACCAAAGGGAAAAAAAGGTATATAAAAAAAGAAAGAACAAAGAACATGAATGTTAGCCAAAAATAATTTTCTAGCATCCAAGTCCAACGTTCAAAGAAAAGAAACCCGATACGAGTACCCAAAATAACTAAATAAAGTGCTCAATACGGTAAGTACAGCAGACCTAGTTAAACCTAGAGAGCCAAACAAACCTACCTAGGTTTCACCTCAGCGGATCGTCAGAGAACTCTGCCTTCCCTGACGATCCGCTTAGGTGAAACCTTGGTAGGTTTGTCTAGTGAGACACGCTGCAAGAGCCACTCCGTTTCACAAGGCTCGTCCCTTAATCGAGACGCCATCCGGCCATTCCTCCGAACCATGGCCAGTGAGACACGCTGCAAGAGCCACCCCGTTTCACAAGGCTCGTCCCTTACTCGAGACGCCATTCGGCCAATCCTCCGAACCATGGCCAATGAGACACGCTACAACGGCCCCTACGTTTCGCGAGACCCTTTCCCTTAATCGAGACGAAAATCCGACAACCCTCCGAAGGAACATTATTTCTTTGTTTACTTTGTTTTCAAGGGAATGTCATGTTGGGCCACATCCCTGTTGCACCATGTCTAATGTTTCTTTGTCAGAAGATTGCCCAGCATTCAGATTAGTATCATGTAGAGCAGAGGCACAAGTGTCCCCCGAATTACCATCTGAGACATTTCGGGAAATGATCAAATGGCCTGCGGCATTCGACAAAAAAGCTTGGCACGACTTCGACTCAGACGGCAGCAAGATACTGAAGTTAATTTCAAAGGGCTCGTTAAATACACGTCTTTTACATTTATAAATCTTGTGTTTTTCAACTAGGTTACTGGTTATAACTGATTGGTATTGGTCGAAGAAATTGTCTGGCAGCCATGACTGGCATGGTGCAGACTCCTGTTACCAGACATAGTGTCTTCAAGAAGCCACCCTTTAACCCAGGGCAGAACTACCTCAATGTAGACTTCCCTGTTGCGTTTAGGTCCCTCTCCAACACATCAGAGTCGATTTTCCGAGTTAACTTACCTTCGTAATCACCATTAGACTCATCCAACTGTTTCAGAAATCCTCTGCACTGATCTCAGATTGACAATCTGTAATGTTTGTATTGGCGCTTCCGGGGCGAATGCCAAGCAATACAGCATGCCTTTTTCCAAATTTCTGGCGGGGTGAATTGCATCATGGTGCTCTTTTTCTCCCAGACGGTGCCCAACTGACCCAACTATACTGTGCAGTCGACAAAATCAAAAAGAAACAATGCGCATGCAAGAATTTAAAAATATGAATTG
The DNA here is from genome assembly GCA_903632075.3 of Acanthosepion pharaonis. Taxonomy (NCBI): domain Eukaryota; kingdom Metazoa; phylum Mollusca; class Cephalopoda; order Sepiida; family Sepiidae; genus Acanthosepion; species Acanthosepion pharaonis. The sequence goes on from CAHIKZ030004539.1 coordinate 769,554, forward strand.
ACGGCAATTTACCCATCGCACCTTATATATATATATATATATATATATATATATATCTGTGTGTGTGTGTGTGTGTTTGGATGTGTGTGTGTGTGAATGTGTGCGTGTGTTCCTGAAATAATGTAAAAATGTTGAAAATACCTGATAAATCTTTTCGTTTGATAAATATAAAAACATGATCGTTTTATTATTTACACGTTATACCGCTCAAAAGAGTTTTTTTTTAATTTGTAAGCGTATTCTTCATTAAGGTGATCCAACTCGCTGCTGTATTACTCTCCTTTTTTCAAACCTTGCTCTCCTTTTCTCACCTTACTCTCCTTTTTCTGCCTTACTCTCTTTTTTTCAAACTTTGCTCTCCTTTTTGCCATCTTACTCTCCTTTTTCCGCCTTACTCTCCTTTTTTCCGCTTTACTCTTCTTTCTCCATCGTTACTCTCCTTTTTCCATCTTACTCTGCTTTTCCCGCCTTACTCAGTTTTTTTTTTCTTCAAACACATTATCTTTGTTTTCGAAATTAGTTATCCATCAACCAGAACCCCCACGCAATTTACAAATATAATTCCTTTACTGGGAAACCAAGGTCAAAAATTTAGAGAAGCAATCCAACTTATTCCACACAACGTTCACTTGATCTTATATATGCTCGGAGAAAATTAATTTAACTAATTAAATTTTACTAATCTCTTAGATGATTTGTGTTAAATATGTGACCTCGTTATCTTAAAGCTGGTGGAAATTGACCTTCAGTCGTATGCAAATTGTCTACAATTGAATCAGCGTACTCCCACATCTATCTATCTATCTATCTATCTATCTATCTATCTATCCGGGTCTTATCATAACGGTGTAAAAGTGGTGGCTTTCAACACAAATCTGTGCATCGAAGACTCTGCTGATATATATTGATAGAGATATGCCACATTATCAATATGAATGTCTCAGGTACGCACCCTCCTCTGTCTTTTAGCCTGCCCTCTATTATTATCTCCCTTTCTCTCTCGCTTCTATACATACATACACACACACACACACACACACACACACACACACACACACACACACACACACATATATATATATATATATATATATATATAAAAGAAAAACAGGCCACTTTAAGGTACAATTATAATAATTTATTTCACCAGAGCCCTTTTAAAGGACATGGGATCCTCCAAAATTTTTGGAAGTGCTATCTGTTGATCCAGAGTCCTTTAAAAGTGCTCTGGTGAAATAAATTATTATAATGGTACCTTTTAAAGTGGTCTGTTTTTCTTTTTAAAAAATATTAGCTCTGGATTTACATTAAGCTCTCAGGATTTCATCCTTCTTGGGATTACCCATACGGATTCCCAAGTTTTCATATCTTATATATATATATATATATATATATATATATATATATATATATATATATATATATATTTACTCACGCATACTTAAATATAAATACACCAAGCAATGTTTCTTTACTGACAAAAATTTGGGTTACCAATCGGATCTACTCTCAGCGGCGTTCTTGCTTGCCTATTTTTAGAGTTTCTAGAAAATAGGCCATTCTAATATATATATATATATATATATATATATATATATATATATATATATATATATATATACAGGGTGTCCGTAAAGTTCAGGTGCACCTTATAACTTTATTTGTATTTGCGATAAAAATAATTTGTAAAAAGAATTAGAAAGAAGTAAAAATAATAACAAAATACTAAAGAACTTTGGATTATTTACCTAACGAGTTCTTTCCTATTTTCTATATATTTTACACACACACACACATATATGTATATAGGGTGTCCATAAAGTTCGTGTGCACTTTAATAAATTTATAACCTTATTTGTATTTGCGATAGAAATAATTTGTAAAAAAGATTAGAAAGAAGTAAATCTACATTTTTTAAAGGTTTTATTGAAATTTTATTTAAGTTTCCACATGTCCTCCATCATGAGCAATACAAAGAGTAATACGATTTTGCAGTTCACGGAAAACATTTGCCAACTGATTGACAGTAATGCCTGAAATCACATTAGTTATTTTAGCTATACTTAAAACTAGGTACATTAAACTTTATAACATTTTTTACAGATTATTTCTATCGCAAATACAAATAATGTTTTAAATTTTTTTTAAAATTCACACGAACTTAATTCACAGCCTGTATATCACCTTACGATTGTGTATAAACAGGAAACAGACTGTCGCCTCTGGGTCTTACTTTCAAAGTCTATTTTTATAATTACATAAGCTTTAACACTGTAACCCATAAATATACTATACCTTAAAACTACATTTTATCATATCACACACACACGCGTACGCATATATATATATATATATATACCAGATTCCATTGGAAACATACTAGTAGAAAACACAAATATATTAACTGCATCCACCTGCAAAGAAAGACTAAAAATAATGGAAGCTTTAATAATAAAAAAGAAAAAGCCAACTCTTAACAATATTAACTACGAACAATGCCATAATGTGCTAACCGTATTCGGAAATTAAAAACATCCCTACCACACACTAAGACAGACACAAACCGCACACACTCAATTAAGCTGAAAAATTGAATCATCCTTGATAATGGCTAAAGGTATAGCCGAAAGGGCTCGGAACTATAAAACATTTGGACAGTTCTTACACACCCTGTGTCCAGAAAAGAAAGCTCTTGTTCGAACACAAGAAAAATTAAATAAAAATCTTAACCGTAGTTCCTTGTCTGTCGTTTTTAATGAAACATGTATAAAGGAAGGATTGCTGCCTAAATATATATATATATATATTTAAAGATATTTTTGTAGGTACAAAATTTAATCACAGAAATAAAAGTGTGAAGCTTAATATTACTAGACATATTAAAAACGAAGCAACCGGTTTTGCTCCTGCTCTTCAGGCTTCCACGGGAGATTTAACTTAAATTAAAAACACTAGAAAATGTGCAATGAAAAGGAAATGGGGAGGAAAAAAATGAACACACGGAGCTAGAGACAAATAACAGCGAGTCCCAACAAACATTCACGCTGTTTACACAGGGAAGGCTTGTGGGACCTGATATAAAGTGCCTCCAGCACCTTGAGGTGAAATAAAGAGTGTGACTGGGACAGAACATTGAACCAGTCACCACTAAAGTTAGCTGCACACCATCTGTTATTTAAGAGGTGCTCACATATGGTGGAACCATAGGTATTTAAGACACGTCCATTCAAAGACAAGGTGTGATTCCTGATCTTAGTGGGGACATGTTGTTTAATTCTCATGTCTAGGCATTGAGTCATTCTCCCTATGTATTCTGCTCAGCAACTACAAACATATTTTGTAAATAATAGAATTAATTTGAATATCTTTACACCCAGAACGAAACAAAGGCCGGGTTTGAAAAACTATGCAAACCTCAGCTGAGAAAAAAATAACAATGAACATTAGATGAAATCTGTCTAACTATACATTCACACTTGGATCCAATCCAGGGCAATCTAAGATAAACATGGCAATTTTTAACAGTACAGAGTTTGACCCTTCTGAACTCCTCAATATTGTTGCGGATAACCGAATGAACAGTATCAGGGAGATACCCTAAACCACATATGGTTTCCTTAACAAAATTGATTTCATCATCCAAGAAGGACTCTGAAAAGATCATTAATGCCCTGTGAAGTAGGGTCCTAATAATGTTTATCTTACGTATTGTAGGACAAAAGGAATCCCAACGCATATATAACCCCGCAATATATATAGAGAGCCGAGTTCGAATTCCAGTTGAATCCATTACATTACGTGCTAATACCCTTGGGAAAGGGGTGAATCCTCTTCTTCTCCCTCCAGCTATGGGTAAAATAGCGGGACAGACGCCTTGGATGACAACTGGTCTAGGAGAAGGATAACTCTGAATTCAAAACCTGCGGAGGGTCGGTTGGGGACCTTGTGGAACATAGTGCACTAGGTCTCTGTATTCGGCCCTTAAAAAACGGTGGATGGTCCTGCACGAAAACTTCACAACTATAATCAAATCTCATGTGCTATTGTCAGGCTGTCGGTTTCCTGGGAACTGATCTGCTTGACCCTCGTACGTCGAATTCGACGGGAGAGTCGACTATATATGACCGAATGGGTAAATATGAGTAGGTGTACGAGCGTGCGATCTTATACCACATACATACTACATGCATACAAATACTCTATAATATAAGAAAAAAAGTGCTCAATGTTACGCAACAGAGCTATTTAATATATATATATATATATATATATATATATATATATATATATAGAAACAAGGATCTTTTCATTCATAACAGGTTCGGAGATTTTTGCATATTATTTGAATAGTTTGCGACGATGGATTTCTCGCCAATTAAATCGTTAACCTTTGCATTTGTTTTTGTGTGAATAATTCATGAATTTGTAAATTGATTGCACGTTTATCGAAACTAACTAAAATAACTGATCCAAGTGCGACTTTTGGATAATAAGTGCGACATTACTGTAATTATTGAACAATATATTTCATGCCACTTTGACGGAAAATTTACCAGTAAAAAATTCGCTTATCACCATATTTGTACAAGAACGCACAACTGTAAAAATTTTAAATCAAACTCAGCGTTGCTACTGCACGCTCCAAAAACAATAACTCATTTCCAATAGCATTTTTCGGATACAACAATACATATATTTTCGTTGTCCTCTTATTACTGAGAGAAAAAACAAGAACAACATCTATTCCATACCTGAAGATGTCTGTAGGAACAGGCGAAAGCTTGTAGTAAAAATAAGAACTAATGCGGCAGAAATTTATAGAAACAAGGATCTTTTCATTCATAACAGGTTCGGAGGTTTTTGTATATTATGTGAATTGTTTGCGACGATGGATTTCTCGCCAATTGAATCATTAACCTTTGCATTTGTTTTTGTGTGAATAATTCATGAATATATATATATATATATATATATATAATATTAGTGGTAAATATACATGCATATGCAAAATATACAAATACCCATACACGTATATTTTTTGAATAAAAATTCCAAGAGGAAGAACTCAAGTAGATATACGTAATATCTGACATTAATTGCTCAACTGCGAGTTTCACGCCGAAGCAATTTTCATGTGCTGGAATTATTATATTTATTGTTATTTGTATTTTGGGTTTATATTTTGAGTTATTATATACCTCGCGTGAAACAGAAGATTAAAAAAAACTAAAAACAAAAAAAAAGTGGGTATCAGCCCCAAAAATAAATAAATATAATTAACCCCAGCGCTTGAAAATTGCTTCAGCTCGGAATTGTGAAATTAGTGTAAGATATTATGTATATTTCTTTATATATAGAGATATACACAAATCTGTTAAGAGGCCTGAAAAATGGTATATCAATATTTGTTCGATGCAGCCGCCGTAAAAAGGGACATGCAGGGCAAGTAAATATGTTGTACAGAAAGGGTGCATTCCCCAACTTCCATCGACAGTGGAAATAATCGATTTTTTCATGCTTCTACGGCAGTTTTCATGTAGTTTGCGGCCATTTTCTACTGGCCAGAGTGAGAGCCTATAGCTGTCTGTCACGAATAGGCAGGAAGATTCTATTGGCCAGCGTGAGAGCCAACAGCTGACTGACACGAATGTTAACTAGCATGCTAGCGTGCAAAAGACATCGATAGCTGCATTCGTCACAAGTGGGAAAAATTTAAATCTGCATGGCACTTTACTCCAATTGGCTCATTCGCTTGCTTAAACTCAACGTTGATTCTGATTCCGCAGAACTGGGTTGGTGTGAAAAGCATTTGTTGTTAACATTCTTTTTCATTCGGTTTTTCCAGTTACGAGTCCTTTTTTAAAGCTGATCGTTTTGTGTTCATTTTGTTTAGTTCTTTTTTCGTAACAGATATAATGTTTAGTATAGAGCTTCGAAAAATTCGCAGTGTGAGATAGGCAAGAAGTAAGGCATGTAGCAACATCAGCACGGCAAAGGGCACTCCTTTAAAGACAAGGAAGGGCAAAAATATTTTAAGTCAAGTGATAGCGATTGCTGTATGAGTTGTACGATTTTTGAATCAAGCACGGGCAACGCCGGGCCATTCTGCTAGCACTCTATAGAATTAGAATCTGATGTAACATCAAAGATTGTTTTGATGCTTTTAAATATTAGCCTATAGTTCAGTAAATGGATGTCCCCGAAATGCGATTTTCAGTTTGAGAGCAATAAAATCAAACATGTGCTGAAGTTTAAATACCTGGGAAGTGTTCTGACAGGGGATGGTAAATGTGACACTGAGATCCGTAGCCTATTGGGATGGCCAAGGATGAATTCCAAAAACTGAACAGAGTATTGCAAGACAGGAGGATTTCTTTGGTAACAAAGAAAAGAATACTGGGCTGTTACATGACATCTGTGCTCTTATACGGCAGCGAATGTTGCACGGTCTATTCAAAGATGAAGAAGAGACTCGAGAAGATGTGGTTCTACAGAAGGATACTAAGGATGTCATAGAGCGAGCGTGTGAGCAACGATGATGTCTTAGAGAGGATGATCAGCAGAAGGTACCAAATGGTCTGCGGCCCCCTACCTGATGGTCGGTTCGCGCCCCGCTACCAAATGATCAGCAGACGATACCAAATGGTCCGAAGCCCGGTACCAAATGGTCCACGGCCCGGTGGATAGAGACTACTATACTACATTACACCACAACGGACAATATTTAGTATTAGAGTATTTTAAAAGCCTGACTTAATACCGAGAAAAATGTTTTCCATACTGCTTAACGTTCTAATAGGAAATTACAATGAAATTGTCCTTTTCCTTTTTCTATCTATATCTATGGAAAAAAAAATACGACTGTCTCTGTGAAGAATCGTTTTGTTTGCTTGATTGCGTTTCTTTTCATTTACATGTCGGTGAGTGGATAAATAAATGATTGAAATTCCGTATGAATGAACAAAAAACAAAATGATCAATTAGTTGATCGATTCGTAACGAATTAAGATCCAGTTGCATAAGCCGAGTTCCCCAATGTAATATACGTACAATACGAGAGACTAATGTTGTCATTGAGGACGATATTGGAAATGAAAATTGTAATTTCTCATTAATATGATATCCGAGAGAAGTTTCTGCTGTAATTACATTTCATGAGAAAACGATCGCATTCGCTTTTCTTGTGTGGACGCCTGGAATGTATCGAGCAAAGACAAGGCACTGTCTTTTTGGTCGACTGCGATAGCACGAGGCGAATTAACACTGGCGGGAGTAGAGATAAAAGCACTCTAAGCAGTGTAAGAGAGAGAAAGAGGAGAAATGTCTTTGATAAGCTTTCACGGATATGTATAAAGACAGGGAATAGTGATTTTCCAAACGAGGCTCAGATGTGGCTCAAGGACGAAAGTATGGGGTACCCAGTGAGGATCGAACTCACTACTCACTCATAAATGTGCTAGCAAGACAAACTTGCTAACCATTACACCAACTCGAGGTGCCCATACAAAGACGTTTGAACACAAACAGCAGGAGAGCGATCTTTTATTAGCCAGATATCCACATCCAATGATAATAATAATAATAATAATAATAACAATAATAATAGTAATAATAATTATTATTATTGTAAAACTGGCTGCTAGATAGACCATCTTTCAGACACTTGCTCAAGTAGATTTGCGTTCGTTCAACAAATTCTATTCTTGACTTGCCACTTAGAACTGATTACCTGTTGAGTGATATGCATATACATCTGCCCATGGTATCATCCCTAAACCAGATTCCCCACAAAGCATGTGAACTTGATATCATCCCTGCTATGTTAATTAAGGAATGCTCCCGAGGTGGCTCCTGTTCTTGACTCATCTGGAGTATCTTTAAATTTCCACTTAGAACTGAATACCTGTTGAGTGATATACATTTAACTCTGTCCATGGTATCATCCCTAAACCAGATTCGCCACAAAGCATGTGAACTTGATATCATCCCTGCTATGTTAATTAAGGAATGCTCCCGAGGTGGCTCCTGTTCTTGACTCATCTGGAGTATCTTTAAATTTCCACTTAGAACTGAATACATGTTGAGTGATATACATTTAACTCTGTCCATGGTAGCATCCCTAAACCAGATTCCCCACAAAGCATTTGAACTTGATGTCATCCATGCTAAATAATTATGGAATGCTCCAAAAGTGGCTACTGTACAGTAAATGCTTCGCTGCTTCTTACTTATCCGCTCGTTGGCAATCGTCTTGTCCTTCTTTTCTTTAAGAAACTCCCGTCAGCCATCTGGTCCTTCTAACTATCGGCCTTTGAGTCTTTTAACTCTTTTTGGTGATGTTTTAGAGGCTCTAATTAATTCAGTATTTCGTTTAGCGTTTCATCTCGCAGCGTCTTTTTTTTTTTTTTCAAAATAGCCAATTCGTTTTTCTAGATCAATTGCTGATGTGTTAACGGCTATTGTTGAAAGGATATATCAAGATCTCGATAGACTCCTCCTGCAAGCCTCTATCTTTATAAGAGCTAGAACAGGCTTAAAATGGAGAACCACTGTCATATTTTGAGCAGGAGTTTCCAAATCTTCATTTTCCAGTCCAAAAATGTCTTCGTGTCCTTGTGGGTGACAACTTATCCTCCAACCAAAGGCGGGGTGTAGCAAGACTTTTTCTGCTCTTCCTTTTACTGCGCAACTTCCACGGAAAGTCCTCGGACAAACTACATTCCTTGGTTCCGCCAGTTCAAAGCCTCACGGCAAGAACATGTCATGCCACTTAAATTGAAGAACACCACCCATATTCCCTGCTTTTGGGGAGTGAGTTCTACTCGAGCAGCTTCTTCCTGTGACCCACTGATCTGTGGAACCTACTCCCAAAAGGATGTTTCCTCGATCACTACAGTCTTAATCTGTTCAAGTCGAGGATTAACCGCTTATCTTCCTCACCTATCCGCCTAATCTCTTAATCAGTAACACTTAATCTCATGTGGCCATCGTGTCTTGCATAGGGTGAAGATTACACTAAAAATGACTTTATATTATCTAAAGGTTTCGATAGGACCCAGTTTCCGTCGAAATTTTAATATATATATATATATATATTTTCTATTTGTCTAATCGATTTGTGGACATCCTGTATAACTAGCTTTCTATTCCTGTGTCACTATTCCCTGTCTTTGTACATATCCGTGAAAGCTTATCAAAGTACGTCTTTGAATCTAGTGTAAGTCGAACATCAATCTCCCATTTTGGTCTACATGTACCCATTTGACCCTAACACAAATTTATGTCTACCTTTTTTTTCTTTTTTTTTTTTTTATTCTCGTATAAACTGGATATACTGGGTGTAACAGCAAAATTGTCCACATCGTGTAACAGCAAAATTGTCCCAAATCGTGTAACAGCAAAATTGTCCACATCGTGTAACAGCAAAATTGTCCAAATTGTGTAACAGCAAAATTGTCCAATTGTTAGATTAAGCTTTGAACGGTTGTATCTTAGAAATGATTAAAGATATCTTACTGGAATTTTCATAGTTTTTTTATAACATTATTTGGCTCTACTTTGAACAATAAAGTAAAATAATGTATAATTATTCTCCAAGCTTAACAGAAGAATCGTGATGAAATCGATCATAAACGAAAATGACATGATCATCATTAATTTATCACACACACACACACACACACACACACACACACACACACACACACACACATATATATATATATATATATATATATATATATATATATATATATATTAACCCAGGATCACGTTCCAACTTATTCAAGATGATCTCCGCCCTCTCTAACCTTCTAACTTTCTGTCCTGGAGTAACAAGGTTCTTCGCATGTTTCACGTACGATTTCATTTTCAAGTCTTTTTTCACAGCTCTTTGGACTGTCATAGCTGAAACTTCTCTCTCACATGCCAAACGTCTAATGGATTGAGTTGTATCTTTTCTAATTGATCCCTTTATCTCTAAATTGAAATGATGATCCCTCTCCCTGTTGTGACCTCCTGATACAGTTTTCCTCTTTACTGTTCCCTCTTTTTTAATCTTATTCACCATTCTCTTGATGGTTCTTGAATAAACTTTGAACACTGAAGCCAGAATATGAATGTTGGCACCATTACCTGAATGATATTTTGATATTGGCCTGAATGATATTTTTCCTCTCACCATTGCTCATTGGATTATTTCGTGGAGGGAATTTATCGTCTACAAAGCGAGAATATCGGCAATCTATTGAATATGCTTATCTTAAGAAGACCAGGCATTAGTTTTGATCTGGAAAGTTAAAGATACTCCAGATGAGTCAAGAACAGGAGCCACCTCGGGAGCATTCCTTAATTAACATAGCAGGGATGATATCAAGTTCACATGCTTTGTGGGGAATCTGGTTTAGGGATGTTACCATGGGCAGAGGTATATGCATATCACTCAACATGTAATCAGTTCTAAGTGGCAAGTCAAGAATAGAATTTGTTGAACGAACGCAAATCTACTTGAGCAAGTGTCTGAAAGATGGTCTATCTAGCAGCCAGTTTTACAATAATAATAATTATTATTATTATTATTATTATTATTATTGTTATTATTATTGTTATTATTATTATAATTATTATTGGATGTGGATATCTGGCTACAAAACGATTTTAACCTGTTCTCTTTCCAGCTGGATAACTCAAAGGGTTTTTCAGTGACTCTTACGATAAATGGTGTCAAGATGACTAAACGTTTGAAAACCCGGAAAAAAGAAACTCGATTAGTTAATGATATTTGAGATATACATTTTTTAGGACGGATAATTATGCTGTTACACGATGTAGACAATTTTTCTGTTACACCCCATATATCTACACTTTTCACTCTAGTGTAAACCAGACCTAGGCGAATCTTTTTGACTTGAGTGTTAGCGGAACCTATGCCGACTTATGTATCAAATAATTGTGCCGTGCCGTGCCGTGCCGTGCCTCCTATACGGCATATCTTCAACGTTAAATAACCTTGCGGTGATCGTAAAATTAGCCATCATAAATTATCCTGATTTAAAAGAGAATTCGCTTGTACATTTAATATGTGCTTTAACCCTCAAAGCCATTAAGCAGGCCATATAGACGCATAAAAGTAGATAGATAGATAGATAGATAGATAGATAGATAGATAGATAGATAGATAGATAGATAGATAGATATTGGTCAGAATTAGATAGATAGATAGATAGATAGATAGATAGATAGATAGATAGATAGATATTGGTCTGAATTAGATAGATAGATAGATAGATAGATAGATAGATAGATAGATAGATAGATAGATAGATAGATAGATATTGGTCAGGATTAGATAGATAGATAGATAGATAGATAGATAGATAGATAGATATTGGTCAGAATTAGATAGATAGATAGATAGATAGATAGATAGATAGATAGATAGATAGATATTGGTCAGGATTAGATAGATAGATAGATAGATAGATAGATAGATAGATAGATAGATAGATACTGGTCTGAATTAGATAGATAGATAGATAGATAGATAGATAGATAGATAGATAGATAGATATTGGTCAGGATTAGATAGATAGATAGATAGATAGATAGATAGATAGATAGATAGATAGATAGATAGATAGATAGATACTGGTCTGAATTAGATAGATAGATAGATAGATAGATAGATAGATAGATAGATAGATAGATAGATATTGGTCAGAATTAGATAGATAGATAGATAGATAGATAGATAGATAGATAGATAGATAGACATTGGTCTGAATTAGATAGATAGATAGATAGATAGATAGATAGATAGATAGATAGATAGATAGATAATAAAACAGCTACCCAGCCCCATTTTAGACTGTGTTCTACGGGGAATTTTTGGCCAACCCTACGTGCTCGGATACACCACATTAAATTCGGCCTTGTGCCACATCTGGCGGTTGGTAGATATCCTGCAGTTGGAAATTCATTGTGGAATTCACTTGACACACTTCTAGTAGTTGACTACTTCTACGCGTCACTGGCGAATCTTATATGTGTTGTTCTTGTCCTTAGTATTATCGTTCATTACCAACCTTCGTCGGATTATTCTATTCAGTAGCCTTGCCTTGGTTACAACAGACAGAGAGATACTTAGATAGATAATGAAAACAATCAGATAGATAGATAGATACTGCTCAAAATTAGATAGATAGATAGATAGACAGACAGACAGACATTGGTCTGAATTAGATAGATAGATAGATAGATAGATAGATAGATAGATAGATAGATAGATAGATAGATTTAATGCGTTGATCAAAACTAATACCTGGTCTTCTTAAGATAAGCATATTCAATAGATGACCGATATTCTCGCTTTGTAGACGATAAATTCCCTCCGCCAAATAATCCAAACTAATCTCAAGAAAAGCCAAGTCATGCGACATGACGTGACCTACCGACCCAACATCAAAATCTGTGATTACATCCGTAGCCCAATGTGGCAGGTGTGTGTATTTTTTATCGAATTGCTATCACTAGACCTGTTGCCAATGAAGTCTTCTCGGCTGTAGTCCCATTACCAGCACTTCCCTCTGCCTTTTCTATAAATAGTTTCGTGGTAACTGATCTGAAGTGCTTTACTCTTTGGTACCTCGCCTATACGAATTTAAGGGCAGTACTAGATTGGCATCTAGGTCTCACGATTTTACATTTAAAATTATTTGATGTAAGCACTTCTTGCTTATGGAACTCTCTTCCGGCTTCTTGCTTTTTAATCAACTTTGATCTTCAAAAATTTAAAAGCAATGCAGGTGGTCATCTCATTGTAAATTCTATGCTAAATTTCAAATATCACCTGAAGAAGGCCGGAGCGTACAACGACCGAAACGTCGTGAATATGGGAATAAATATGGAGACAACAGTTCAAACAATATAAGTAGTTTAAATAGGTGCAATACCTAGTCTGAAAAATAAACAAAAATTTAATTGTACTTTTAAAAGTTAAAGTTAAAATTATTTATCTCTATCTATAAAAGGCAGGATGTGCGTGTGTGTGTGTGTGTGTGTGTGTGTGTGTGTGTGTGTGTGTGTGTGTGTGTGTGTGTGTGTAACGAATGCCTCAGTTGTCGACGGATTTGCACCAAAATTTACATGCACATGCTCCAAGCTAGCGGGAAGCCCAAGACCGACTTTGCATTTCCCAACTCCCATCGATAGTGGAAATAATCGATTTTTTCAATGCTTCTACGGCAGTTTTCATGTCGTTTGCGACCATTTTCTACTGGCCAGAGTGAGAGCCAAAAGCTGGCTGCCACGAATAGGCAGGAAGATTATATTCGCCAGCATGGGAGCCAACAGTTGACTAACACGAATGTTAACTAGCATGCTAGCATGAAAAAGAAATCGATAGCTGCATTGGTCACAAGTGGGAAAAATTTAAATCTGCATGACACTTTACTCCAATTGGCTCATTCGCTTGCTTAAACTCAATGTTGATTCTGATTCCGCAGAACTGGGTTGGGTGTGAAAAAGTTGGAAATCAGAAAAATAAATTCTAAATTAGAGAGATGCTACTTTTGAAACCGTAAGTATGAAAAAAGAGGCGTTGGAGAATCAAAGGTGGTGTGCAACTTTTCTAAAATTCACAAGAGTAATTGATAATAATATTACTAAACTAGCTAAAAAGTAATGATAAAAATAAAATAAAATAAAATAAAGTACTACTGCTATTACTAATAATAATATATCAATAGAAAGAAAATGATTTAAAATTAAATAAAATAAAAGAAATTGAAGTAAAATAAAATAGCTGCATTCATCACAAGTGGGAAAAATTTAAATCTGCATGGCACTTTACTCCAATTGGCTCATTCGCTTGCTTAAACTCAATGTTGATTCTAATTCCGCAGAACTGGGTTGGGTGTGAAAAAGTATTTGTTGTTAAAATTCTTTTTTCATTCAGTTTTTCCAGTTACAAGTCCTTTTTTAAAGCTGATCGATTTGTGTTCATTTTGTTTAGTTCTTTTTTCGTAACAGATTTATTTAATGTTGAGTATAGAGCTTAAAAAAATTTCGCAGTATGAGATAGGCAAGAAGTAAGGCATGTAGCAACATCAGCACGGCAAAGGGCTCTCCTTTAAAGGCAAGGAAGGGCAAAAATAGTTTAAGTCAAGTGATAGCGATTGCTGTATTTATTCGCGGTACAAGTATTTTCTTCAACGCTTAATAAACAAGGAAGACAATAAATCCACTTTCCTTTGATAACGCAATTCTCTAATTTTTGTTCTCTCTGATCAGGCCAGGGATTGAATTCACAAAGTGACTTGACCCAAAGAGTTGTGAGTTCAATACCTGACCTCAGTAGAGAGAACAATAATCTGGAGAGTTTACTTATCAAGAAGAATTAACTAAAAACTGAGATATCCAAAGGCGTGGCACGTGGAATTAGAACAATATACCCCCGTGGAATAAATAAAGTTTTTGGCTGGAAATTCCAATAAATATCACCTGAAAAAGGCTGGAGCGTACAACGGCCGAAAAATGTGAACAATAGTCCAAACAATGTAGATAAATATAAATATTTATACAAAGGCATGACACGTGGAATTAGAACAATCTTTTTTATGATATCACAAATGATGTCTACACCACTAAATTTCATTCTCTCACCACAAGAAGAACAAAAGTAACCCCTTTTGTCAGGGTCTAGAACCTGTTTAAGGAAAGGGTACCCGTAGACATACAAAAGGCGATTATGTTTCCTTTGGTTGAGATAACGTCACGAGGGCCACATGAGTAACCTGTTGTTATGTAAAGCTGGGAAAAGAAGGACGTCTCTAGTAGACCTTACAGGGGGAAAAAAGACATGGTTTTACCAGGCTCATAGAGAAACAGCTGTACCTACAGTTTTCCCTTCGGAAAAATATTAAAAGTAATGTTCTCTCCCTTTTCACACTACTTGCTGTGGTAGACATGTGATATAGCTTCTCTGTGCGGGATACGTGTAAATATGTATTAGGTTGGTGCAAAAATAATGACGTAATAATGTCGTGTTTTGACGTATTTTTTAACGTCAAAAAACGACATTCTTACGTCATTATTTTTGCACCAACCTAATATATATAATTTTGTGTATACATAGGATATAGAATTCAAACAAAGTTTAATAAGATTGACAATTTGGAAAACTGCTTATTGACTTGAGTACCCGTTTCGCTATCGATACATACACTCCCTCAGTTCAGAACAATTTAATATCAACGATTTAATGTTGATACAGATACAAGTAGAGACATATATTTATTTTTATTCTGATCTGAAGGAGCCTATCTAACGATATCGAAACGCGTAATTAAATTTTGTTTCTGTACAAGGCCTGAGTGCCAATCAAGGTAGAAGATTACGTTAAAGAGCTATTTGTGTGGATAGCAGAGCAAGATAATGGTTAACACTAGACCTGAACATGTTAAGATCGGGGAAACATCCTCTTGGGTGCCGGTACCACAGAACAGTGTTTCGTGGGGGGGGGTCTGTAAAAAAAAGCTGTTCGAGTGGAACTTACTTCTCACCGATGGAATGTAAGTGGTACGTAAATATGTAAGCGAGATGGCATGTGCTTGCCGTGAAGGCCTGAACTGGCGGAGACAAAGAATGTAGTTCTTCCGTGTACTTTCCGTGGAACATCCGGACTGTAAAAGAGAGGTTGAGAAATAATTCGGCATGCAGAAGGGCTCTTCCTGGTTATGTCAAGGCTGAAGAGTGATATTTAGCTACTAGCCCCCCGCCCGACAACCAGGTCTTTGTATTCGGCCCTTCAAAAAATGTGACTGGTCCTGCACGAAACCTTCACCACTATAATCAAATCTCATGTGCTGTTGTCGGGCTGTCGGTTTTCTAGAGACTGATCTGCTTGACCCTCATACGTCGAATTCGACGGAGAGTCGAATATATATATATATATATATATATATATATATATATATATATATATATATATATATATATATATAAAAAAGAACAGTAAGATATATAATCCGGTGTTCTTATAGATATTTTTTATTTTTACAAAATAGTGCTCAATGTAAATTTACAGAGCATTAATATTATAAATTAATTGATTTAAAATATGTTTTTTTTCACTACACAGTTCTAGCCATGTTTCAAAAATGGAAGCTAAAAGCCCTGAATTTAATTTTGTAATTAAATTAAAGACATTAGTTCCATTTCATCCTCAAGCGAATTTTGGAGTAACTTTTATATATATATATATATATATATATCTGAGAACTCTTTTTTTTTTTCTTTTCCATTCCATCCGTTAATTTAATTTACACGCTTTTATAAATTTTCTATGACCAGAAAAATAAACTTGATAAGTCCTGAGTCCCCGGTTGTTTTTTTTTTTTTTTTTTTTTTTTTGTTACTGTATGAGTTGTACGATTTTTGATTCAAGCACAGGCAACGCCGGGCCATATGCTGCTAGTTTGTCATATAATTTTGTGTATGACTTAGCATAAAACTCACTCCGGGTACAAAGCGAGATCCTTTTTCTTTCATCGATTCCGTTCCAACCGTGAGGTACGGTGTTATTAAATCACGGATATAATAAAGCCCATAATGGGGGAAATGCATAAGGGGAGATTATTCATCTCTTCTTCAGCTCTCCCATCGCGACTGTCGGAAAGAAAGCCGAAAGGAGAGAGGCAATCGCACTGCATTCTCTTAGAGTTCGTCGTCGTCGTCGTCGCCGCAAACTGGACCAGAGATAGACAAGTACGAACCTCTCACACGCCCGTAATTGTGATGGCGTTTGATGATGAGAAATTATCAACTGACATCTAATAGCACTTTAATTGAAGACGTCCGCTTCTTGCACGATCGATTTGCTTGCAACGCTGAATTTACAAAATCCAAAAGTAGATCCGTATCCATTCGTTCGTCTGTCCGTTGACTGATTTTTTCGCTCATGCAGGATTTTAATCGTTTATTACATACGCTTGATAATCAGCAATTAAAACGAATGAAACCGTCCAGGCAGGAAATGTTTGATTAAGATGAAACTTCAGTTTCTATGCTTCAAGAAATAAGTTAACGCTGCGCAAATTCGATTTGCCAATAGCAATTGCATTTATTCCAGATCATGTTTTTCCTTATGCTCCATGTAATTCCTATATACATGTTTTTTTTAATCATTCCGCCCAAATCAAGGCAATAAAGCCACTAAGACGCAAGAGATTACTGAGTGTGAAAGGATATGAAGAAAAAGGTGTTATTAACACGTTGACTGCCCTTGTTGTCCCAGGGTTTCAAAATTATATTAGGTTGGTGCAAAAATAATGACGTAATAATGTCGTTTTTCTCTGGTCCCAAATTAGAGCCTGTGTTAATGTATATACAATAGACCAAACCCGGATATAAGAGAAACCCGGATACAAGAGACTTCTTCTCCGGTCCCGAAAACTCTCTTATATCCGGGTTATACTGTATATATATATAAAAAAAATAAAAAATACGACAAAAAACGACATTATTACGTCATTATTTTTGCACCAACCTAATATCTTAATTAAATTTGTTACAAGCGACTTTGTTTAAAAATTGGTGCATATATGAGGCAAGGATATTGTCGGTAGAATTTATTACCCACGAACTTGCCCGTATGTTGTTCGTTAAACGACTCTATTTTACAACCCAGGGTCTCGCACGACACACACGGATGTATGGTACACCTTTGTGTATGTAAAACTAAAAAAAAAATGATCCCCCCCCCAAAAAAAAAACAAGAGTAGAAAGTCCTAAAATTAAACAAAATAACAGAAGGAAAAAAAAAAACCTAAAATCATATTTGAATTTTTTCTGGAAAAAAACAATGTTCCGGTGTAGCATGAACTCATAAGCAATTAAATATAGCATCCCAATTCCAATAGCCCTCATAGAAAAGAAATTGGAAAACGACCCCCAGAGAATCGTGAGTGCCTGGCAGACATATAACCACAACTCTACGGTGGGTGGGGTCGTGTTGGAAAGCAGAAGCCCGGAAGTGACTACCACAAGCGAGAAGTTCTTTAAAAAAAAAACTCTTAACAGAGAACTTATCGTTACATGCATCTACTGCAATTGTAAAATGATGAGACCTGAATGCCAATCTAGTACTGCCTTCCCATTCGTAAAGTCGATGTACCAACGAGAAAATTGTCAGATATATATATATATATATATATATATATACAGTATAACCCGGATATAAGAGAGTTTTCGGGACCGGAGAAGAAGTCTCTTGTATCCGGATTTCTCTTATATCCGGGTTTGGTCTATTGTATATACATTAACACAGGCTCTAATTTGGGACCAGAGAAAATCTCTCTTATATCCGGGTTTCTCTTATACCCGGGTCTCTTATATCCGGGTTACACTGTATATATATATATATATATATATATATATATATATATATATATTCGACTCTCCCGTCGAATTCGACGTATGAGAGTCAAGCAGATCAGTTCCTAGGAAACCGACAGTCCGACAACAGCACATGAGATTTGATTATAATGGTGAATGTTTCGTGCAGGACCATCCACACTTTATGAAGGACCGAATACAGAGACCTGGTGCACTACGTGCCACAAGGTCCCCAAACGACCCTCTGCAGGTTTTGAATTCAATTGGGAAAGGTGTGAATCCTCTTCTTCTCCCTCCAGCTATGGATAAATAGCAGGACAGAATGGGTTCTATAGCCTTGGATGGCAACTGGTCCAGGAGAAGAAGATATATATCTCCTTCTCTTAGACTAGTTATATATATATTTCTGACAATTAATTTTTTTCTTTTCCATTACATTCCATTCCATTCGTTAATTTAATTTACACGCTTTTATAAATTTTCTATTCCCAGAAAAATAAACTTGATAAGTCCTGGGAGGAAACCGGTTGCATTTGGTTTTTTTCTTTTTAGATTTTAAAAAAAAATGCCTTATAAATTTTGCCTTTTCCTAACTATTATTAAGTTCTGTACCATAAAAACCTTTTTAAATATATATATATATGAAAATTTCTCCGATTTAATCGGTAGAAGACAATATTATGAATAAAAATGACAAGGTAATTGGAAAACTAATGTGGACTTTATCAATTGCTGAAAATGCGTTTTAAATGAACAACGTGGACTTTATCAAAGCAAAATACGAAAATGAAATTTTAAATGAACAACAACTATTTAAAACAAAAACAGAATGTAACTTAACAAAATTAATGGAATCTTACAAACGCTATTTTCATATTTTTAAATCGAAAAAAATGGTGAATACATCAACACAGATATAATGACAATATTCTCCACACGTGACAATCTCTGACGTTATGTCATTTAAAAAATTTTCTTTCTACATTTATGAATCTATACATTCATTGTTTTTTTGTTTTATTAGTTACGTTGTTCATTTAATTTCATTTTCGTATTTTGCTTTGATAAAGTCCACATTGGACGAAAACGCGTCAGCAATTACCAGTTTTCCTATTGTCATTTTTATTCATAAATATATATATATATATATATATATATATATATATATATATATATATATATATATATATATATATATATCGGACCGTGGGTTTAGGTGTTTTTAAATTAGGAAGACGTGTGTTACTCCTGATAGAATATTATAAAGTCCACTACAAGAATATGACGGACTCAAGTTGAGTCCAGCCAAAGATACGTCAAGAAAACAAATAAGACCGATATATACAGGGTGTCCATAAAGTTCGTGTGCACTTTAAACCATTTATAATTTTATTTGTATTTGCGATAGAAATAATCTGTAAAAAAATGTTATAAAGTTTAATGTACCTCGTTTTAAGTATAGCTAAAATAACTAATGTGATTTCAGGCATTACTGTCAATCAGTTGGCAAATGTTTTCCGTGAACTGTAAAATCGTATTACACTTTGTATTGCTAATGATGGAGGACATGTGGAAACTTAAATAAAATTTCAATAAAACCTTAAAAAATATAGATTTACTTCTTTCAAATCTTTTTTTTACAAATTATTTCTAACGCAAATACAAATAGTTATAAATTTTTAAATGCGAACGAACTTTATAGACACCATATATATATATATATATATATATATATATATATATATATATATATACACGTATACGTATTAAACAAGATTTACAATGGACAAAGACATTAACATTTGCGTTTGTGCGTGAACGTAAAGACTTCGTATTTTGATGAATGTTCGTACGTATGTGTATGTGTGTTTCATGGCGTTTTCCCACAAGTGGGCAAAACGCAAATCTCTGCGAGAGATCACATCTTTCAAATGTGTCCGCTGAAATGTAAAATAAAAAAAAAAAAGAGAACGACGCAGGTTTTCGTCGCGTATATAGTGTCTAGTGAACAATTTGGACAATTAGGAAATTAAGGAGCTGTTAACTCCGAATATATATATATATATATATATATATATATATATATATATATATATATATATATATATATATATATATATATGTATAATTGCGTATTTGAGTAGCAATCTCTTTTATACAAGATTCATTAAAAGACAACATATAAGGTACTGTGATTACGATTCTCATTCATTTTTTTATCTTGTTCCTATAAGTGTTTCTTTTCTAGGCATAAACTGTGTAAAAACTATCCAAATTTTGAATATATCCGAGCGCTTTCGGCTATTCTATTAGTCACTATCATATATATATATATATATATATATTTCAAAAACTTCCGAAAACTTCAATATAATTATTTGAGCGTTGGAATCATATTTTTAAATAAATAATTATATTTATGCTCTACTTTTCTATCGAGCACTATTTTTTTTAAATAATAACAAAAATACTAAAGAACTTTGGATTATTTACCTAACGAGTTCTTTCCTATTTTCTATATATTTTTGCACACACACGCGCGCGCGCACACGCACACACACACACACACACACACACACACACACACATATATATATAAGGAAATAATATATATAATATATTATGAAATGGACAAAGTGTAGAATTATAGTCTAAAAACAGTAAAATCGATATTGCTAACCGAAACGCTCCTCTATGGCTAAATCGGTAAAAGCACGTCAGGCTATATGATACTGGTAGGATACAGGTTCGATTCCTGTGGGAGGACGAATATTTTCTATGAAAATTTCTCGGAAAGACAGGCCGGTAAAAGTTGTTTAATACTGTTTATTATAAACAGAACATTTACTTAAATATTTGTATCTATAAAAAGAACGTATAAACATATAAATGTCTTTTATATATATATATAATGAAGGGTAAGTCAAAAGTTATCTGCTATTTCTTTATAATTTTGTTATATATTCTTTAAATAAATTTGCGGATAAGTTATTACTTTTTCTTTTATATATACAGGGTGCCATTTTTTAATTTTTTTTATTTCGCGCATGCGCGTAGGTTGTTTTTAATTTTGTCGACTGCTCATTAAAATAAAGTCCGTTGGGCACCGTCTGCAAGAAAAAGATCACCCTGACCCAATTCACTCCGCCAGAAATTTGGAACCAGCATTCGGTACTGCTTGGCATCCTCTTCAATACAAACATTTCCGACTTTGCGGACGTCAATCTGAAGAGAGTGCAGAGTATTCGGAAAGAGTTGGATGAGTCTAATGGTGATTACGAAGGTTTTTGCGAGTGATCAGTAGTGATGGCGATATTATGACTGCATTAATATTCCCACGGGGCCTCAGACTCATAGATAGATAGATAGATAGATAGATAGATAGATAGATAACATACTGAGATAGATAGATAGATAGATAGATAGATAGATAGATAGATAGATAGATAGATAGGCCTATGCCATTCTACCTTTGCTTTGTAAGTTTATAAAATAATGAAGATGCAGGCCTGATGAAACAGTCACCACACGATGTTGAATTCAGTGTCCACTTTATATATATATATATATATATATATATATATATATATATAATTATTATTTATAAAAAAATTATAACATAAGTATACTTATGTTATAATTTTTAAGAATAATAATTATTGGTTATTGGAATTCATTCCGTATATACAAATTATATACTTGAGTATATATATATATATATATATATATATATATATATATATATATATATATATATATATTAGTTAATATCTCTCGGCCCACCACTGGATGAGTATATGAAGAAGAAAAAAAATTACTGAGGCATCAGTTACGCTTTAACAAAAGTGAAATATCAGATAAGGATTAAAATAAAGATTATTGAAATGTGAGTTAAGGTAAAAAAAATTATTGAGATATAAGATATAAGTTGAGATATACACTTCCCAATTTCCCCGGTCTCACTGCACAGTAGTATTTTTTCTACATCCTGGGAAGTATCAAAAGTTTTGACCCTAAGATATCTGCTGGCCGAGAAAAAAAATAACCAGTAGTCTGTGGAAGGAGTCAAACGTTTGCCTGGTTTTCTAGACCCCGGGTGAGCGCTCAACACCCTCTCTGTATAGACCCGTCAATCTCCACAGTGTCATTGGCAAACTTTTTGAAGCTATAATCAACAAGAAGCTTGATTATCACCTAAATAAGAACAACCTCTTGAACGACAAGCAGTACATATATCGATCGATCCGATCCACTGCTGATGTCCGTACTATCATTAGCCACAGAATCAGTGACGTATCCGTATTGTATCCTCTTGCAAGGAGATACAGTCGAAATATTATAGGCCCAACTGACAACTACATCCAGAGTCGCTTACACCATTCCAATCTAAAAAGAATCAACTGGTGTAAATTCTACTCTGTTTTTTTTTTATGTGTTTCGAAAAGAACTCTTTATTACAAATTGCCTAAAATGATATTGCACACCGATACGATGAGCGAATGTCTCGTTTGAAAGTCGCACTCGAAGAGATCGTATCTTTTATTTCTAGACAAGAAAGCGGAGGCAATTTATTGCTACTTGACAATTTTCGTCCTCCAATTGCGAATGCAACGTGGTAAGTGACTAGTATTGCTCGCTATGGCACATGTTGTCTGGTCAGCGATTGAAACGCAAAAATGTAACGAACTTTTTTCAGAGAATCCATTGAACCAAAAGCAGAATCGTTCTTTTAAGAATGAATGCTAATCGAGGTCTTTATATTCATTTCGGCGCAAATAGCCTTGCTATTATCTATCTATCTATCTATCTATCTATCGCAATATATTATCTATCTATCTCAGTATGTTATCTATCTCAGCATGTTATCTATCTATCTATCTATCTGAGTATGTTATCTATATATCTATCTCTCTATCTTTCTATCGTAATATATTATCTATCTATCCATCTCAATATATTATCTATCTCAGTATTTTATCTATCTGCCTATCTATCTATCTCAATATCTATCTATCTATCTATCTATCTATCTATCTATCTATCTATCTCAGTATGTTATCTATCTCTCTGTCTATCTATCTATCTATCTATCTATCTATCTCAATATATTATCTATCTATCTATCTATCTATCTCAGTATGTTATCTGTCTTCTTTTTTTAAGCGTTTCACTCCAAGCAAGCAAGGCGGGAAGCCACTAGCACGCACGGGTGTTACAGAGAATTGGAGTGAGAGCAAATAGGAGTGATAGAGGAAAAGATGAAGACAAGGATAGGGGATAGATCAAGGCATCTGGAGACGTCGATTGACATTACATTTGAATAGATGGAGATTATAGGAATCAGGAAGAGGAGAGAGAGTTCCACAGGCGAGAAGTGCGAGACATGAAGCTATTGGAGTAAAAGAGACGGCTACATTTAACAGTTTCGACATTGAAAGGGTGAGAGCGAGATGCCAGCCTGGTAGAACGCTTAAATTCATGAAGTCTGGGAACCAGCGAAAACAGCTCATCGGAGCAGTTACGGTGAAAGTATTTGTAAAAAAGACAGAGGAAGGCAACGGCACGTCTGTGAGAGAGCGACTGAAGACGAGATGCCAGATCAGGGCCAATTATATTGCATATCCGTCTCTGGATCTTATCAAGAACCTTGAGACAAACATAGGGGGGCACCAGGCTGTCTATCTATCTCAGTATTCACTTGCAAACAAATAATTATCCTTACGTTTTGAATTATAGACAAAGAGTTGATATACGGATAAACAAAACGGATCAATGAATTATGAATGATTACAGAATTTAGAGAAATGGCAACGTTAGATCCTGTAAAGAAAAAGGTTAGTGAAAAGAAAGGATGCAGTTAATGTTTGCGTCAAAGTATTATTATAAAAAGAAAAAACAAAAACAGAATTTAGCCGAAAGATCATTCAAGATGGAGGAAAAACATTGACTGCTGAATAATGATGTTATGAATAAATATGAACAATAATTTCGTCAGAAAATTATGCTTTTAGCTGAAATGTGACGTAAGATAGTTCAAAATGAAGGAGACACATTTATTGCTGAATAATGATGTTATGAATAAATATGAAAACTTACATGGTGGTAACTTTGACTACAACCTAATAACACCTATTTTATGTTAAATCACGGACAGAAAATAACTTTATATAAAATACTGCCTTTAAAAAGTTTTGTAAAAAAAAGAAACAGGGCAGATAATATTTGCGTCAAAGTCTTATAAAAAAAACACAGTTTAACCTAAATATGCCGTAAGAACATTCAAAATGGCGGAAATACATTGATTACTTAATAATGATGCTATAAATGAATACGAATAATAATTTCGTCAGAAAACAATGCTAAAGCTTTTAACTGAAATGTGACGTAAGACCGTTCAAAATGTAGGAAATACATTCGTTGCTGAATAAGAATGTTATGAATAAACATGAACAAAAATTAAATGCTGTTAACGTTGGCTAAAACCTAATCTCTATCGATAAAAGGCAGGATGTGTGTGTGTGTGTGTGTGTGTGTGTGTGTGTGTGTGTGTGTGTGTGTGTGTGTGTGTAACGAATGCACGGCCGCAATTTTCGACGGATTTGCACCAAAATTTACATGCACATCCTCCAAGTTAGTGGGGAAGGCCAACACCGAGTTTGCATTTCCCAACTCCTATCGATAGTGGAAATAATCGATTTTGTCATGCTTCTATGACCGTTTTCATGTAGTTTGCGGCCATTTTCTACTGGCCAGAGTGAGAACCAATAGCTGGCTACCACGAATAGGTAGAAAGATTCTATTGGCCAGCGTGCGAGCCAACAGCTGACTGACACGAATGTTAACTAGCATGCTAGCATGCAAAAAAACAATCGATAGCTGCATTCGTAACAAGTGGGAAAAATTTAAATCTGCATGGCACTTTACTCCAATTGGCTCATTCGCTTGCTTAAACTCAACGTTGATTCTGATTCCGCAGAACTGGGTTGGGTGTGAAAAAGTATTTGTTGTTAACATTCTTTTTTTCCTTCGGTTTTTCCAGTTACGAGTCCTTTTTTAAAGCTGATCGATTTGTGTTCATTTTGTTTAGTTCTTTTTTCGTAACAGATTTAATGTTTAGTATAGAGCTTCGAAAAAATTCGCAGTTTGAGATAGGCAAGAAGTAAGGCATGTAGCAACATCAGCACGGTTAAGGGCACTCCTTTAAAGGCAAGGAAGGGCAAAAATATTTTAAGTCAAGTGATAGCGATTGCTGTATGAGTCGTACGATTTTTGAATCGAGCACGGGGAACGCCGGGCCATGATGCTAGTAACACCTATTTTATTTTTAATCTCAGACAGAAGAAAAAACTAATATAAAATACCATCTATAAGACGTCAGGTAGATGTGAAATCAAAAATGTTTATTTAGTGTCGAGTGTCCTTTAACGTGGCATACTGTGTGTGTGCGTGTGTGTGTGTGTGTGACTGCGAAACGTACGAATGATTGCGCATGTGTGTGTCTGGCGGATGTGTTTGTCTGTTTATTTCTCGTCTGCTATCAGAGGTGACCCGAATCTGTCCATTGTACTACTGTGTTGTTATTGTTACTCTTCAATCGGACAAACAAGCCATAAATCAGATAACAATTCTAATACTTTCCCAACATATTGCTGGCTGGGCGCCCCGCTAAATTTTGTTTGGTTTTTATTTCCTTTCTGTTTTGTTATTTCCACCCACAACCACTATTTAGATGCTTACGTATATAATATTATCAAAAAAGAAATATATATATATATATATATATATATATATATATATGAATCAATTGATAATATTGCGTAGTTATTTGCGCGCATGTGTCGTTGCAATAGGTTTCTATAAATGTTAGAGAGCAGTTTATGGGCCTTGTGATTTATAATAGAAAGATGACGAAATAGGTACGGCGGCGTAGACAGACAGAAAGAAAGAAAGAAAGAGAGGGAAGTCAAAATACTGAAAAAGAAAGAAAGAAAGAAAGAAAGAAAGAAAGAAAGAAAGAGAAAAGAATGAGGTAGATAGAGAGATACATAGATAGAAAGAAAAAAAGAAAGAAAGATGGAGAAAAGAATGAGATAAATAGATAGATAGATAAAGAAAAAAGACATAGATAGATAGAGAGATAGAAGGAAAGAAAGAAAGAAAAAAGGAAAAAAGAAAGAGAAAAGACTGAAATAGATAGAAAGAAAGAAAACAAAGAAAGAGAAAAGAATGAGGTAGATAGATAGAAAGAAAGAAAGAAAGAAAGAAAAAAGAAAGAAAGGTAGATAATAGAATGAGATAGATAGATAGATGGATAAAGACAAAAGATAGATGGAAAGAAAGAAAAAAGAAAGAAAGAAAAAGAAAGAAAGAAAGGTAGATAAAAGAATAAGATAGATAGATAGATAGATAAAGAAAAAACACATAGATAGATAGATAGATAGATAGATAGATAGATAGATAGATAGAAGGAAAAAAGAAAGAAAGAGAAAAGAATGAGGTAGATAGATAAAGATAAAGAAAGAAAGAAAGAAAAAAGAAAGAAAGAAAGGTAGAAAAAAGAATGTGATAGATAGATAGATAAAGACAAAAGAAAGAAAGAAAGAAAGAAAGAAGGAAAAAAGAAAGAGAAAAGCATAAGATAGAAAGAAAGAAAGAAAGAAAGAAAGAAAGAAAGAAAGAAAAAGAAAGAAAATGAAAGGAAGAAAGAAAGAAAGAAAGAAGGAAAAAAGAAAGAAAGAGAAAAGAATGAGGTAGAAAGAAAGAAAGAAAGAAAGAAAGGTAGATAAAAGAATGTGATAGATAGATAGATAGATAGATAGATAGATAGATAGATAGATAGATAGATAAAGAAAAAGACATAGATAGAAAGAAAGAAGGAAAAAAGAAAGAAAGAGAAAAGAATGAGGTGGATAGATAGAGAGAAAGAAAAAAGAAAAAAGAAAGAAAAAAGAAAGGTAGATAAAAGAATGTGATAGATAGATAGATAGATAGATAGATAGATAGATAGATAGATAGATAGAATAGATAACATACTGTGATAAAGATGTAAATATGAACTGAAATAAACAGAAAACATGTAGATGGATAGGTAGATACATCTCTATGCAGAGAGTGCAATAGACGGAATCGTCAGGCCGCCAGCATGAAACAGTCTGTCGCCTCTGAGTGTTGACCAATATTCACACTCTCTCTCTCTCTCTCTCTCTCTCTCTCTCTCTGTGATATTGAGCACTTTATCTCAAAATATAACACACCTTAAAACTATATTTTTTTATATATATATATATATATATATATATATATATATATATATATATATATATATTATAAATTAACTGATTTAAATATGTTTTTTTTTTCGCTACATGTTTCAAAAATGGAAGCTAAAAGCTCCGAATTTAATTTTGTAATTAAATTAAAGACATTAGTTCCATTTCATCCTCAAGCGAATTTTGGAGTAACTTATTTTTAAATTTACTGAGTTTTAAAGGCACAGCGAAAAATCATAATTTACAGTTTCCAAGGATACCGAGAAATCCATTCATCCAGACAAGGGGTGGTAGCGTGTTTATTTTTATTAACTTTTGTTGTATCAGTTTTTAGTTACGTTCGAAAAAGGGGTTATGCCCTCCCCTTTAAAAGTAGGGATGTATTTTTCAACGAATTCTGACATCCGTTAAATGCATGTCGTCTGGGATTTTAGAAAAATTTTATTGTTAACGGCAAAAAATTCTTACGGCATTTTTTCTATTTGTATAATTAAAAAGTTTTTTAGTGGGGGTGATATTTAGGTTAGTATACGCTTTATTTAACTACTATTTTAAAATATTTTTCCTTTTAATTTTTAATAGACAATGTTTCTTTTGTAAAACAAGTAAATGTAATAGAATTATTTACAGTATATAAAATTATTTTTCCATATCAAATATAAGTATGTGTATTACCAGGTCACATTTTTTTCAAGATTTTATCTTTCAAAATATTATTTAAGAAAATTTTTTGACAATGACGGCAAAAAATAGCTAATTCATATCTTTGATTCAGTAAATTTGTAATATTTTTTATATTTTATATATAAACCTAGTAATATATAGTTTCTCATGTATGCACAAAGGACATGGGTCATTTACCGGGTTACATATTTTACCTTTTCTTATTAGTTTCTATTTTAATTTAAGCGTTGGATTCTTTTTAGTGTCAGATGTACTTTGAGAGATATTGGTAGCTTAGAATTTGTTTTATTTTATTTAATTACAATTTTAAAGGATGTTTAGGTTAGAATACGTTTTATTTTACTACAATTTTAAAATATTTTCACTGTTAATTTTAATAGAGTATATTTCTTTTTAAAACAGGTATATGTAATAGAATTACTTACATTATATAAAATTAATTTTTAATAGCAAATATAAGTATGTATATTACCAGGTCGGATTTTTTAATTTTATTTTTAAATAATATTTAAGGCAAATTTTTCACAATCACGGCAAAAATAGCTATTACATTTCTCTGATTCAGTAAATTTTTATTTTTTATAACCTTAGTAATATATATAGATTCTCATGTATGCACAAAGGACATGGGTCATTTAATGACCTACATATTCTAGCTTTTCTTATTAATTTCCATTTTACTGTAGGGGTTTTATTGGATTCTTTCAGGTACCAGAAGTACTTCGAGAGAGATATTTGATTTCTATATTTATTTATCCTAAAGGAACGTTGATGTTGGTTGAAACGCTTTTTGAATTCATGGCTTGTGCAACCTATATATATTTTTATGTTTTCAGGATTTTCAATAGAAGAAATATTGCATTGGTATACTAATGATTCAGTGCGATATTTATTTTGTAGAGGACAGTACATCCCCACCCGTAGCTAAACTTAACCCCTTTTTCGAACGTAACAAATAACTGATACAACAAAAATTAATAAAAAAAAGAACACGCTACCACCCCTTGTCTAGATGATTGGATTTCTCTGTATACTTGGTAACCGTAAATTATGAATAGTGTCTTGATGAATGGATTTCTCTCTATCCTTGGTAGCCGTAAATTATGAATTTCCCTTGCAGTTAAAACTCAGTAAATTTTTTAAAAATAAGTTACACCAACATTCGCTTGAGGATGAAATGGAACTAATGTTTTTAATTTAATTACAAAATGAAATTTAAAGCTTTTAGCTTCCATTTTCGAAACATGGTTATTAATGTGTAGCGAAAAAAAACTTATTTTAAATCAGTTAATTTATCATATTAATGCTCTGTAAACTTAGATTGAGCACTATTTTGTAAGAAATAAAAATATCAATAACAACACAGGATTACATATCTTACTGTACTTTCTTTTTATCTTTATATTATATATATATATATATATATATATATATATATATATATATATATATATATATATATATATTTATAGTTAAACCTAGAGCGTCAAGGCTTCACCTAAGCGGATCGTCAGGGGAAGCCTTCTTACTTACTTACCGAATTGAACACTTTATTTAGTTGTTTTGCTTACTCGTATCGGGTATTTTTTTTCCGTGGATTTGGATGCTAG
Organism: Acanthosepion pharaonis; assembly: GCA_903632075.3. Classification (NCBI taxonomy): domain Eukaryota; kingdom Metazoa; phylum Mollusca; class Cephalopoda; order Sepiida; family Sepiidae; genus Acanthosepion; species Acanthosepion pharaonis. Next base: position 799,510 of record CAHIKZ030004539.1, read on the forward strand.
ACGATTATTTTCGGCTAACGTACATGTTCTTTGTTCTTTCTTTTTTTACGCCATTTTTTTCCCTTTGGTATTGGTTTGATTGTTTGCAAATCAAGACACCGAATTCAATATAATTCACTAAAGACACGCACTCATGTGCATGTGTGCGTGTATGTTTTTGCATAGAAACTGCAATATTTCTGTGTAAAACGTGTATATATATATATATATATATATATTGACGTAATGATGAATATCCGAAGCTGGTGTGTTCGAAAATATTTCTGGAAAGCCTCACATATTCGTAGCAATTTTCCTTTATTTACGTAATTGAAAAACATTTTTTTTTTCTCTCTATATCTATCTCTCTATATCTATCTCTATCTATCTATCTATATCTATCTATATCTATCTATCTATATATATATATATATATATATATATATATATATATATATATATATATATATATATCCATCTCTATCTCTCTATATATATATATATCTCTCTATCTCTCTATATCTATATATATATATATCTATCTCTCTCTATATATATATATATATATCTATATATATATCTATATCTCTCTATATATATATATATATATATATATATATATATATATATATATATATATATATATATATATATATATATATATATGGATTGCACGAGTGATAAATAAAATTTACACCGATTGACACTCGTGAAAAAATGGCAGACTCGTCAGACTTACATTAGAATTTAAAAAAAAAAAAACTTAGACATCTGTGTGGCTTACACTGGTGTCGAAGCGTTGGAGATAGGCTCGCTTTCAACTTGAATCAAAATGGTAGACCTTTGTCTAGTTTCTTGTCGATAGCCACTCGCATCGGGGGATCGTCATCGTCTTTCTCTGTTTCCTTTCTCTAACCTGTTGGCCGGGGCGTAGATGGCTGTAAATTAAAGAGATTTTAGAGAGGCCATTCGCGTGAATTACATTTTGATAGACAACCCTGCTCGGCAAAGAAGCCCACACACTAGGCTAGAAGCGATCCCCTCGTGGTTCAAAGGGGACTGAAACGGGCGAGATCTGGCAAAACTGGTTGCAGCAGGCTGTCAAATGCTTGGTCCACCTAACACGCGAGTTAAAAAAGCTGACCGTAAGCCCGATTTAAAATAAAGTTAAAATGGTTGACGTATATTCAGTTTAAGTGAGTCAAAAAGGTAGACATAAGTTAAATTTACAGTAGAATAAAAAAGATAAAATAGGCCCTGTTTGTACAAGAGTCATAAATGTAAAGCAAGGTCCAGTTTGGACTAGAATCAAAATGGTATACATAGGTCAAGTCTGAATTAGATGCAAAAAGACTGACTTAGGTCCAGTTTCCACTAGAATCAAAACGGTAGACAAAGATCAAGTTTGAACTCAGGAAATTTTTCTCCCCGGAATCGATACTTCAAATCTACAAATCAACAATTCGCCCTTGCATGGAGTATTGCTGCCGTATATGGTCTGGAGCCCCTTCTGTTTGCCTCGGGGTTCTTGATAAGCTCCAGAGACGGATATGCAATATAATTGGTCCTGCACTAGCATCTCGCCTACAGTCGCTCTCTCACAGACGCGTCGTCGCCTCTCTCTGTCTTTTTTACAAATACTTTCATGGTAATTGCTCCGGTGAGCTGCATTCGCTGGTTCCCAGACTTCATGAATTCAAACACCCTACGAGGCTGGCATCCCGCTCTCACCCTTTCACTGTTGAAACTCCTAAATGTAGCCGTCTCTTCTACTCCAATAGCTTCATGTCTCGCACCTCTCACATGTGGAACTCCCTTCCCTATTCCAGTTTCCCTGAGAGCTCTAATCTCCAACTATTCAAATGTAATGTCAATCGACATCTTCAGTTGTCTTGATCTATCCACTATCCTTCTCCTCATCCTTTCCTCTATCACTCCTATCCGATCTCGCTCCAAATCTTCTGTAACCCTTTGCGTCCTAGTGGCTTCACGCCTTGCTTGGCGTGAAACGCTTTAAAAAAAAAAAAAGGTTGACTTAAGTCCAGTTTGCATTAGAATCAAAACGATAGACATAGATCAAGTTTGAACTAGACGCAAAAAAGGTTGACTTATGTCCAGTTTGCATTAGAATCAAAACGATAGACATAGATCAAGTTTGAACTAGACGCAAAAAAGGTTGACTTATGTCCAGTTTGCATTAGAATCAAAACGATAGACATAGATCAAGTTTGAACTAGACATAAAAAAAGGTTGACTTATGTCCAGTTTGCATTAGAATCAAAACGATAGACATAGATCAAGTTTGAACTAGACGCAAAAAGGTTGACTTATGTCCAGTTTGCATTAGAATCAAAACGGTAGACATAGATCAAGTTTGAACTAGACGCAAAAAGGTTGACTTAAGTCCAGTTTGCATTAGAATCAAAACGATAGACATAGATCAAGTTTGAACTAGACGCAAAAAAGGTTGACTTATGTCCAGTTTGCATTAGAATCAAAACGGTAGACATAGATCAAGTTTGAACTAGACGCAAAAAAGGTTGACTTATGTCCAGTTTGCATTAGAATCAAAACGATAGACATAGATCAAGTTTGAACTAGACGCAAAAAAGGTTGACTTAAGTCCATTTTGCATTAGAATCAAAACGATAGACATAGATCAAGTTTGAACTAGACGCAAAAAAGGTTGACTTATGTCCAGTTTGCATTAGAATCAAAGCGATAGACATAGATCAAGTTTGAACTAGACGCAAAAAAGGTTGACCTATGTCCAGTTTGCATTAGAATCAAAACGATAGACATAGATCAAGTTTGAACTAGACGCAAAAAAGGTTGACTTAAGTCCAGTTTGCATTAGAATCAAAACGATAGACATAGATCAAGTTTGAACTAGACGCAAAAAAGGTTGACTTATGTCCAGTTTGCATTAGAATCAAAACGATAGACATAGATCAAGTTTGAACTAGACGCAAAAAAGGTTGACTTATGTCCAGTTTGCATTAGAATCAAAACGGTAGACATAGATCAAGTTTGAACTAGACGCAAAAAAGGTTGACTTAAGTCCAGTTTGCATTAGAATCAAAACGATAGACATAGATCAAGTTTGAACTAGACGCAAAAAAGGTTGACTTATGTCAGTTTGCATTAGAATCAAAACGATAGACATAGATCAAGTTTGAACTAGACGCAAAAAGGTTGACTTAAGTCCATTTGCATTAGAATCAAAACGATAGACATAGATCAAGTTTGAACTAGACGCAAAAAAAGGTTGACCTATGTCCAGTTTGCATTAGAATCAAAGCGATAGACATAGATCAAGTTTGAACTAGACGCAAAAAGGTTGACTTATGTCCAGTTTGCATTAGAATCAAAACGGTAGACATAGATCAAGTTTGAACTAGACGCAAAAAGGTTGACTTATGTCCAGTTTGCATTAGAATCAAAACGATAGACATAGATCAAGTTTGAACTAGACAAAAAAAGGTTGACTTAAGTCCATTTTGCATTAGAATCAAAACGATAGACATAGATCAAGTTTGAACTAGACGCAAAAAAGGTTGACTTATGTCCAGTTTGCATTAGAATCAAAGCGATAGACATAGATCAAGTTTGAACTAGACGCAAAAAAGGTTGACCTATGTCCAGTTTGCATTAGAATCAAAACGATAGACATAGATCAAGTTTGAACTAGACGCAAAAAAGGTTGACTTAAGTCCAGTTTGCATTAGAATCAAAACGATAGACATAGATCAAGTTTGAACTAGACGCAAAAAAGGTTGACTTATGTCCAGTTTGCATTAGAATCAAAACGGTAGACATAGAATGTTTGAACTAGACACAAAAAGCTTGATGTAGGTCTAGTTTACACTTGAATCAAAATGGTAAACACCGGTCCACTTCACACTAGAGTCAACATCGAAATGTTAGACGTAGATGAAGTTTCAGCTAGAATAACAATGTATACATTGGTCTGGTTTACACTAGATTTTAAAAAAGGTATACGTAAGTATAATTTTCACTAGAATCAAAGTGGTAGACATTGGTTCGTTTGATAGATGTTTTTCCTGTTTCTTAATACTTTGCTTAGCTTTTGGAAATCATCTTTCGCTATTTAAACGTAACTTCGAGGGTTGGCGTCACTTTTTCCTTCGTCTTCGGGATTATATATACGAGTGTCTGTACGAGAAACAAAGAATCGATCGCTCACTTAATGTAGTTATCGACTTTTTAGAAAGAAATCATTCATATGTAAAAAATAATAAATATTACACATCATTTTCGTCTTCCTTTTTCTTCCCGTCTCTCTCTCTCTCTCTCTCTCTCTCTCTCTCTCTCTCTATCTCACACACACACACACACTCTCTCTCTCTTTCTTTATCTTTCTTTCTCTCCCACTCCTCTTGAAAACTTTAGAAATATTGCACATCCGGTCGCTCGAGTCAACTTCTCGAATAAAGACTTTTGCAAAAATAAAAAAATATGTTCGTTGTAAATATATCAATGGACTTGTTTTGTCTGCTATCGAATACTGTACATCGTCTATTTCGGGCGGCCAAAAACATAATTCTCGCTCGAAAAACAACAAAAAAAAAAGAAAATAAAAACGGATATTCTCCTTTCATTCATAAAAATCACAAGTGCTACCCAAAGTTTAAAAATATTTACGTCGACTTGAACAAAGCAGACGATATTGGCGCGACTAAAAAGCCTAATTTGTATGCGATTGTGGTATACGTAAGCAGGTTATTTTTAACACGCTAAGATTAGGTTATTTATTTATTTATTTCGTATTGACTTTTTTCTTACCCAAATATCCACTGGTGTACTCCATAATCCTCATTAGTTGTTGATACTTATATCTGTGTAATATTATCGAAAGGGCCTGAACAAGGTTCATTTGGACGTATTCATATGGCTGTAAATTAAAGCTAGTTTGGGAGACCATTCACATGAATTTGATTTTGGTAGACGATTTATGGTGATTGAAATGCAGCGTCCCTAATATAATACTGTCTTCAAAAGTTAGCAAATTCACAGACTAAGACTAAAAAATTACATACATATATATATATATCAGTTGAGCTCTCTGGGGACGAGGTGTGGGTTTGTAAACAGTGACTATTATAGCTATATAGCGAGACTCTTCGCAGATGCGAATTGAGTCACTGTCGGTCACTGGGCGTGTTTCTAAAAATAAATACGCTAAAAATCCACTTTCATGCCGACGGCTTAATGGTTAGAATCTCCGACTAACACCAATTCAGTCGGGTTTCGATCCTAGCTAGAGGCAACCGGATGTCTAGCAACGCTGATGAATGAGCTGCGAAACAGTCTGTCTGTGGATGACGTTATATATATAAATAATTATTTGCTTTGCACTAAAATCCAACTGTACAAAGCTGTCTTTCGCATGGCTCTGAAACTTGGACACCTTATAGAAGGCAGACTAATCGATTAAATGTCTGCTATAAAGGCTGTTTCCGTAAAATCTGTGGCCTAACGTTTGATGATC
>CAHIKZ030004539.1:807500-827500 GCA_903632075.3 Acanthosepion pharaonis
GAGAATAAAATAAATAAATAAAAAATAAAAAATAAAACAAATGAAAGAAAAAAATAGGCCTGGTTTTTATCCGGAGGCTAAGATAAACAATACATTTTAATCGTCGGCATTTGGTTTCGATCTCTTTTGTACGATACAGACGGGCCAAGCGCTTCTTATCTTTCGGAGTTTATACAATGAGTGTATTTATTACTTTGGGTGAATTATTGAACTTGAAAAGATAGGATAAGCAGCCCACAATATTTGCAAGCAAACACACACACAAACGCACACACATACACAAACACACATAAAAAAAAGCGTACAAAAATATACACAAACATACGCACACAAACAGAATAATTTTTAACTGACCTTTACGCATGCGCAGCCCTGGGGATAGGAAATTGCAGAGAATTTGAAACATAGATAAGAATTACGAATAATGATCTTTCCAAGTTGTCGTTATATCAGCTTCTATTTTCGCTACTTCTAACTTGTTAACGATCCAAAAGTACATTTCGTCTCTCTGCGTGCCTTTACGAAAGAAAAAAAAACCCGTGGCGAGCCATAATCGGTCACGTGCTCTAGTGAAAGACAAGTATCGACGAAAAAGAAACAAAAAAAATCGCCCGATCGTTGTTAATCGCTGGCTTTCAGGTTAAGGATTTTAAAATGTCGGGAAAAAATATTTCGTAAAATTGACGCAACATAATCTTTCAGCTTCTGTAACATTGCCATATACAAGAAGCCCCCGGTTTTAAAACGTAGATAAATTTAATTATTTATTTATTATTTTTATTTATTTATTTATATTTTTTTTTTTTCGATAATAATTATCTCTATCTATAAAAGGCAGGATGTGTGTGTGTGTGTGTGTGTGTGTGTGTGTGTGTGTGTGTGTGTGTGTGTGTGTGTGTGTGTGTGTGAGAGAGAGAGAGAGAGAGAGAGAGAGAGAGAGAGAAAGAGTCTGTGTGTGTGTGTAACGAAGGCATGGCCGCATTGTTCGACGGATTTGCACCAAAATTTACATGCACAGAAAGTTAGCGGGAAGGCCAAGACCGACTTTGTATTTCCCAACTCCCATCGATAGTTGAAATAATCGATTTTTTCATGCTTCTACTGCAGTTTTCATGTAGTTGGCAGCCATTTTCTACTGGCCAGAGTGAGAGCTAAGCTGGCTGCCACGAATAGGCAGGGCTGCCAGAGTGAGAGCCTATAGCTGGCGAACGAATAGGCAGGAAGATTCTTTTGGCCAGCGTGAGCGCCAACAGCTGACTGACACGAATGTTGCTAGCATGCATGCCAAAAAATCGATAGCTGCATTCGTCACAAGTGGGAAAAATTTAAATCTGCATGGCACTTTACTCCAATTGGCTCATTCGCTTGCTTAAACTCAACGTTGATTCTGATTCCGCAGAACTGGGTTGGGTGTGAAAAAGTATTTGTTGTTAACATTCTTTTTTTCATTGGATTTTTCCAGTTACGAGTCCTTTTTTAAAGCTGATCGTTTTGTGTTCATTTTGTTTAGTTCTTTTTTCATAACAGATTTAATGTTTAGTATAGAACTTAGAAAAAATTCGCAGTGTGTGATAGGCAAGAAGTAAGGCATGTAGCAACATCAGCACGGAAAAAGGCACTCCTTTAAAGGGAAGGAAGGGCAAAAATATTTTAAGTCAAGTGATAGTGATTGCTGTATGAGTCGTACGATTTTCGAATCAAGCAAGGGCAACGCCGGGCCATGCTGCTAGTATGATATATAGCAGATAAGGGGCGAGAGGTCAAACACTGGACTAGGTTCATTTGTTTACATTGGCAAAGGCTGAATAAAGATCAGTGTTCCCTTACTCCAAATAATATATTTTTTTACTATTAAAAGACACGCGATATATGGCTCGAGAGCCACTCAAGTTTTAGCTTTAGAATGATGAAAACAAATTAGGTGTGTGATATGAATGAAAGTGGCACAAAAAGGAAGATTATGTTTGTTTTCTAAGCGTAGCTTAGATGTGGCACAAGGTCGAAGGTATGGAGCACCCAGTGAGGAACGAATTCACTACTCAGTCTTAGTTGATTTAACGAGACAAGCTTGCTAACCATTAGACGACATGAAGGTGACTATAAATACACTAATGGCGATTTTTCGTAGCTTAGATATGGCACAAGGCCGAAAATTTGGGGAATCCAGTGAGGATCGAACTCACTACTTAGTCTTAATTGATTTAGCGAGACAAGCTTGCTAACCACTGCACAACGTCGAGGTGCCAAGAACTAAACTAATGTCAATTTTCTAAACGTATCTTTGCACAAGGCAAAACAACGCATTCTTACTTACTTTTCTTACTACATTCACCATAATACCTCATAGTCTTCATGGAAGTGGCGCCAGACCAGAAGTATGGGGCACCCAGTGAGGATCGAACTCATTGCTCAGTTGTAAGCGAGACATGTTTGTTAACCATTACACCAAGAAGGAAATGGAGATTATAATTATCGATAGACCCTTGATTTGAAGAGTTTAACTTTATAGTGGGGTATCCATGCGGGAGCATCTCCCAGAAAGAGGCCGTTGTTTGGGAAAAAGCTCTCTGAGTCGAAATCTTTTTTTTTGCTGGATCCGGGAGAAAGGAAGCGGTTTCGATTACGTGGAAATATGTTGGATAAAGAACAACGGTAATTCATTTCAAATAGTCCGTATCCACTGAGGAGGAGATTTTTATGTTTTTTTTAGTTTTTATTTTTTTTTTAAATATAGGGCTTCCTTATTTCTACTCGTCTCCCTCCTTCCGAGTGTATCATTGCGCTCTTTTTAAAGAGGAACGACGTTTACCAAGGCATTACGAAAAGATGTCCACCTCATAAAACTTCCTTTAAAAGCAGGGGTTACGGCCACCTCATTTGAAACACTGGGTTTCCCGTACGATCACCGAAGTAAAACAACCTGGTCACTACCTAGATGACTGATCGCTTGGGAATAACAGGTGCTATAAGCATGGATGTGCGGGTGGTGTAATGGATAACGGCTCCGAAGTGTTAATCGGAGAACCGAGTTCCAATTCCGGTTGGGTTTGTTATATTCACTTCGACGCAATTACCATAGGTAAAGGTATCCACCTCTACGTTTCGGCGGTTGGTACGTAAATGAAAACAAAGTAACAGGTCCAGACCAGCAGCATTGCAAACTATAGAGCCGATAAAGTGACTGAAGCCGAGATGCCACGTTTGGACCATTAATATTGCAGATTCTTCTCTGAATTTTATCAATGGTTTGATGGGTCTTTACTAAGACTTTTTTTTTCCTTTCTTTTTATCGTTATTGATTTAATTCTACAATCTTTTACTACCTGGAAGTAAATTTACCTGAGAGTCTTCAGTAATTAGTGAACGTTCAAAAGATTTTCGTCTTAATTGCATCCTTTATTTTTTTCTTTTCTATTTCTTTGTCTTTTGGGTTAAAAGACTTGCATTTCTGCTCTATAGTGGTAATTATTTATTACTTTTTATTCATATATTCTCTTCCTTCCGAATCTTAGCAAGTAAATATTTATTAGACTAGGGTATGCGTCGTTATTTAGTTTTTTGTCTCATAATATGTCTGTAGATAGCTTAGGAATAATTTGTTATATATATATATATATATATATATATATATATACGTATAATAGCTAGCCATGTATTCGAGGATACTCGTCTTCTAGGGTCGCTAGCCAATCCCTACTGCAGACGCTCACTCAGGCACACCTGTGTTTGCTCAGCACCTTCAGAGTCCACATATGGTTTATACTGCTACGATGCTGAGCAGACCTTAGTTACAGTTTCTGGGAGAGAGCGCTTCTTTTCTTTTTTTTTTTTTTTTTTTAGCGTGATCAACAATTTGAACACGGCCATCACAATCGTGCTCTCGGTCACGATGACTTATGGGCTTCGTGCTAGGAAAGCTACCGACGTCCCACAAGAGTTCCGTCTACCCAATTTCACTCCCAAGACTTAGGTTAACTCGTGGTATGGTTTAGCAGACAATTTCCAAAGGTTCCGCACGCTGGGATCGCACCCCCCCTAGCCCGATAACATCAGGAAGTCTCCTTCCTGACAAATCGACCGTGGTAAGATTCGAACCCGGGTCTCATTGTCATATATATATATATATATATATATATATATATATATATATATATGTGTGTGTGTGTGTGTGTGTGTGTGTGTGTGTGTGTGTGTCTGTGTGTGTGTTTGTGTGTGTCTGTGTGTGTGTGCATATATATACATGCTGCATATATATATATATATATATATATGAAGAAATATAGTTTTAAGGCGTGCTATATTTATGGGATAAAGTGCTCAATATCAGAGATAGAGCGTGGGTAAATATAAAAGTGAACATAGAAGTCAACACTCAGAGGCGACAGGCTCTTTCATATTAGGCACAATCATCAGGCCGCCTGATGATTGCGTCCAGCATGAAACAGCCTTTTGCCTCTGAGTGTTGTCTTCAATATTCACTTATATATATGTGTGTGTGTGTGTGTGTGTGTGTGCAACATATTCGCAACATACTCTTTGATAATACAAATATTATAGACTCATTCACATGTTGAGCTAAATTCAAAGGATAAGCGATCTAAAATCCGAAGAAGAAGCTTTGAAAGCTCTTTGAATTTAGCAGTAAGTACTGTCAAGCATCCGTTCAGTATAATATTCTGGGGATGCTTTTCTTTTCATGGAACTGGTTTCTTAAAACCTATTGAAAAGACCCTCAGGAGCGAGCTGTACAAGACAATTTTAGAGTCTTGCCTGCTCCCTTCTGCCGAAAGGGTGCAAATCGACCCCACCAAGCTCATTTTTATGCAGGATAATGTTCCCTGTCACAAATCAAAATTGATGAAGGAATACTTTGATGAGAAGCAGGTGAGTGTTATGACATGGCCGCCCCAATCTCCTGACCTCAACCCCATAGAAAACTTACGGAGCATTATAATGTACAGGCTCTCGAGAAAGCAGTTGAGCAACAAAGAGGATTTGATTGTGAATTTCATATCCGAATGAAATTCAATGCTTGGAGATGAGAATTGCCAGAACCTAATCAAATCAATGCCAAAAAGGGTTGAAAAGGTTATTCAAAATAAAGGAGGACCCATAGATTATTAAATATTTCGAACTATATTACCTATTATAAATAAATTATACCTCTATTATTCTTTATTTAAAACTGTTTGGTTATGTTTCTATTGGTTACTAGTTGCAGGAAATAAGTGAGTCATTTTTTTTTTTTTTTTGCACAGAGTTTTTCCCTAAATCTCATTTATATCCAAAATTATAATTATCAATCGAATACCTTAGGTTGAGTAAACTTTTTTACTAGGTGGTCGGGAAGGGGTCTTTATATTAGTAAGATTAAAAATTAGTTTGACCCCAAAAACAATAAGCGAAAAAATTTTAAGTAAAAAAAACTCAGGTGAGTCACTTTTATCGAACAGCACTGTATATAATTTCTTTTTTTGCATTTCCTTCTTGACCATTCGCTCCCCTCAAAAGAATTAAAGAAAAATAAATCTAAAAGAAAATCGTTACCATGGCAACCTCGCTACTGTGGTTAATTTTAAAAATTTTAACAGTTAATAACATTTAAAAATAAATATGCACATGCAAATCAATAAATGGCGGAAAATGTTATGACGGCTCCGGTTGTCAAGCGGGAAAAGTTGACAGCTTCTTATTTAAAACTCAGTAAATGCCCCTTAATTGCATATAAAGATTTGAAAATCTTTTATTGTCAGCGGAATTACGAAAAAATTTTAAAATTATAAAAAAATTACAGGAATTATTAGCTCGAGCCATTGATCGTTATAGATCTTATGCATGTTGTCTCTGTAGGGATACAAAAGGCGATTGTCTCCCATTGGTGGAGATAAATTTACGTAGTTCACGTGATGGGCACTTAGAGGTGCCATTATATAGTAATGAAAGTGGCAATCAGCTGGCCCTACAGTCAATTATCCCCCAGGAGTCAAACCGAGCAGTCTCTCTTTTTTTTTTTTTTTTTTTTTTTTTTTTTTTTTTTTTTCTTTTTTTTTTTTTTTTTTTTTTTTGTGGCCCGGGCCGAGGTTAAGTCTACCTTCCCCAGCTAGCTCACATGTAGTGCAGCTTATAAACCCTTAAAACTCTTTCTGTGAACAAAGCATGTTTGTCATTCCTTTTCTTTCATTACAGCGAGGAAGTAAGGTATCATGGATATGTAATTAGATAATGCCCATAATGGGGGAAATAAAAATGGGAGAATAAAACTTTCTTCCCTCGCTTAACCATTTGAGCCCTGCGTTCTTGAACAATTTTAACCATTCTGCTTGGGCTCCCGTGTCAAAATTCGCAAATAATTCGTATGTAATGTTTCACGGTAGATATAAAAATAGTTACAAGTGTTTCCCGCCGTTCAACAAGTTTGCCGGGCATTAAGTCGCTTTTCTCTGCACTTTTTCAATCGGTGGCTGGGCATTACGTCATTATTCTCTAAAGTAAAGTAGTGGTCAGCATTATCTAGGTCAGGTATTTTCAAACATTTTGACTTGCGGACCCCTTTATATTTTAGGCTTTACCTTAGGGACCCCCTTATAAACGCTCATGAAATTTATACATAAATATTTGCTGAATATAACATATAATTTTGCATTAATGCAATAAAAGCTGGTTTTAAGCTTACTTTAGACATAAGTGTTCAAATAAATTAATGCTGCATGTTGCTGCAAAATTTAACAAAATTAATTTTTGTTAGTTTCCGGGCTTCATTCGACAACAGCTTATGACAAAGTAAACACTGTGGTCTGTTAGCATTAGACACACTTTCAATGAATCCAAATCGAATATACTCCACATCATATTTTCTTAATTTGTTTTTCTGAACAATCTCTTCTGTCTCTGTAACGGATTCTGAGTTGATTTTATCATGAGGTTTCAAAAATTGATCCATGGGTAAAATGGCGACTATTTTGTATGACTTTTACGCTTTTCTTTTGTGAATTTGTTTAATAAATACAGGATGAATAAACAATATCGCTATGTTTGGAAGAAATTATCTGACAACCCTATATTTACAAATTATTTTAAAGCTGACTTTACTTATACTTATAAATGTCCATACCTAGAATAGTGGTATCATACACTTCATTCACATATCCTCCTTAATTAAATTGATTCTAAAATGTCTGAAGTTTACAACAAACTCAAAATGTAACTATACTAAAAAAGTCTATCTGGTTTCGACTGTACGCGTATTGCTAAAAAGAACTCGAAATATTGTACTGACTCTTTCAGTGGCTGTAGACAACATGGAACTCTTACTCTTAATTGCTATGAAAACAATATACTAATAAAAAGTTCAGAGCTTACTTGCTTACTCGATTTGCACACGTGACGCCTAACAGCCAATGAGAAAGCCGGAAATCGCAAAATAGATCCAAAATTCAAATGCATGAATAGAATCCATTATCTTTATCAATTTAAGATACAAATTATATTAGTATATCAAATCTATGAAATAGTTTATTGAAACAATTTATTTCATGATCAGCCTATAAGTTACTTATAAGCGCTTATAAGTTGCACGTCACCCATAAAAAAGTCTTTGCTGTCCACGGACCCCGCTATCTTGTCCTTGCAGACCCCCTGAGGTCCGCGGACCACAGTTTGAAAACCCCTGATCTAGGTCAACCCAACCTGACTTGATATTATTAAATTCCGTTATCTCCAAGAGACCAAAATTCAAAGAAGGAGCTGATATTATTTTCAGATTAAACAGCATAGTGTAATAGCTTTTGAAAGAGACATTAAATATAATGGAAACCAGATCTGCCATCAATAACATGTGGAGGAAGGATTTTATAAATTTCATCCAAAAGGAGCACCGGCTGTTCCGGTCAATAAATGCCAAATGTTTCCTTGTAGGGAAAAGGCTAAAATTACAATTACCATATATATGTCAGAAAATTAAATATAAATTTATGTAAATCAGAGCAATTTAGTAACAAAATAGAATAAATCTTACGAGTAACACGTTTTTGTCTTTCAGGAATACATCGAAATAAACGTGCTGTTTACGCATGAGCACGAATACAAATCGGCCATAGTGATATTCGAACCCGGTTCTCATGGTCGAAAAACTCAGGCCACGTGGCCATATTACACACAATATTGTGCGACCCTCCTCACACACACTTATATATATATATATATATATATATAACATATTTGTTTATACCAATGGCTTTCCTTACTTAATACTTCTCGTTTTCAATCTCGCGTAGTCATGGGTGACGTCATGAGCTGTGGTGCGATTTTCGTTTCCAGCGTCTCATATGCACGAATTTGTCATTGCTTGGTAATCTACCATGAAAAACAGACTATCCTTATTGTTTTGTCCGTCTATTGTTTAATATATTCTAATGTAATTGTCATCTTTGATAATGGCTTATGTAAGCCGAAAGCTTAGATAGGATTAAAATTTTTAAAAAAATGTTACAATGGAACATGCAAGTTACCGCGACAAAAATGGTTATTTTCTTGCGATAAAAATGCATTTTTTTGTTCGCGGTAACTTGCATCTCCCATTGCATAGTTTATAATATATATATATATATATATATATATATATATATATATATATAAGCAAATGTAAATGGATATAGATCCGACAGAATGAAGAAAAATTTGGAAAAACAAACCAAAAATCCTTAAATGCAATATGAAAAGAAATGGTGAATACTAGACCTGGTTTCTTTAATATTTCCCCTTTTTTAGCGAGATTAATGCTCGACAAGCATACATAAAAATTTTAGATCCTAATAGAATTCTTTTCATTTTCTTTTTCATTCAAAATAATCAAAATTTTTAGGAATACGTTTTGAAAGCGTCGCCCATGTGACGACAACGTGACCATGCTAAACGGAAAGCTGATCATTTTAAAAAATTTTCAGTTATCTGTTTTGGATAAGACTTGTTTTTATGTCCATCGTCTTTGTCAAATTGAACTGAATTGTATTTTAATGAATATTGTCTTGAAGAAGGTTTATTAAACCGAAACGTCAGACGTCGACGTTTCATTCATTTTAAATAACATAATTGCATTTAAGGATTTTGGTTTGTTTTTTCCAAATTTTTTCTTCATATATATATATATATATATATATATATATATAGTCATTTCACTCCAGACAAGGCGATAATTCCACTAGGAAGCAAAGGGGTTAATGAGAATCAAAGAGAATAAGAAGACTTTAGCGAGCAATACATTTTTCAAAAAAACAAAATATTACCAGCAATACATTTGACTCTCAGCAAAAAAAAAAAACTCTTTACAAAAATAGGTCAATGAAACCTGATCTACAAACTGATATCTTACAAAGAATACATATTCTTTTCATAAGAATCTACCCCAAAAATCTTGACGGAATTAATGTGTTGATGTACCGTAAAAGAAAATAAACCAAACCAGACTCTCTACAGAGACTCTTTACAAAAATAGGTCAATGAAACCTGATCTACAAACTGATATCTTACAAAGAATACATATTCTTTTCATAAGAATCTACCCCAAAAATCTTGACGGAATTAATGTGTTGATGTACCGTAAAAGAAAATAAACCAAACCAGACTCTCTACAGAGCCTCTTTACAAAAATACCTCAATGAAACCTGATCTACAAACTGATATCTTACAAAGAATACATATTCTTTTCATAAGAATCTACCCCAAAAATCTTGACGGAATTAATGTGTTGATGTACCGTAAAAGAAAATAAACCAAACCAGACTCTCTACAGAGACTCTTTACAAAAAAAATGAAACCTCAAACTGATATTCTTTTCTAAGAATCTACACCAAAAATCTTGACGGAATTAATGTTTTGTACCGTAAAAGAAAATAAACCAAACCAGACTCTCTACAGAGCCTCTTTACAAAAAAATACCTCAATGAAACCTGATCTACAAAAATTCTTTTCATAAGAATTGACGGAATTAATGTGTTGATGTACCGTAAAAGAAAATAAACCAAACCAGACTCTCTACAGAGCCTCTTTACAAAAATACCTCAATGAAACCTGATCTACAAACTGATATTCTTTTCATAAGAATCTACCCCAAAAATCTTGACGGAATTAATGTGTTGATGTACCGTAAAAGAAAATAAACCAAACCAGACTCTCTACAGAGCCTCTTTACAAAAATACCTCAATGAAACCTGATCTACAAACTGATATTCTTTTCATAAGAATCTACCCCAAAAATCTTGACGGAATTAATGTGTTGATGTACCGTAAAAAAAAAAAATAACACCAAAAAATACCCATGAAAGATCTACAAACTGATATCTTACAAAAGAATACATATTCTTTTCATAAGAATCTACCCCTTTACGGAATTAAATGTACCGTAAAAGAAAATAAACCAAACCAGAGTCTCTACAGAGCCTCTTTACAAAAATACCTCAATGAAACCTGATCTACAAACTGATTTCTTACAAAGAATACATATTCTATTCATACGAATCAATCCTAAAAATATAATCGGCATTGAGGTTGATATACCGTAAAACATAATAAACCAAACCAATGAACCCAACGGTAATTGAATCCCGTTGATTAACAATTTCCGAACCACTATATATTACACCACCTGTAGATTCCACAGGCTCGACGTTTCTTAACTCAGGTGATCGTACGGGAACCAGTGTTTTAACATGTTACGACCGTAAGTCCCGTTGTTAAATAATAGTTTAGTAGACGTTTATTTTTATGAGGAATGCTATATCTGATAGAACTTCCTGATGTTGACCTTTGGGGTCAGATGGTAGACAAAACAAGGAAGTCGATTTTGATTGGATAAACGAGCGTGAGAATGATAGATAGATAGATAGATAGATAGATAGATAGATAGATAGATAGATAGATAGATAGATATCAGGGAGGAGTGTGAACAGGAGGATATAATTGTTAACCATGTTTGCCGTAGTCTCTAAATATAGAATCCAGTGAAGTCCGTAATTTGTTCAATACCAGAGGTTGGCAGTGAAGATTCGGAGAAAGTAGCAGCGGTTAAGTAAATCTTTAAGTCTTCGATATCAGAGGTTGGCAGAAATATTTTGGGAGAAAAAACAAAATGGCTGCTTTTATACACGTCGTATTGAATATTTTGAGCTTTCTGATTGGTTAACCCTTCTATTGGTGGACTATAAAATGAGTCAGCTCATTTTGGCTGTCTCACTAGTACAAAAACTACCCCAAAATTCTAACAATTAATGTAATGTATATTTTTTTAATGTATATTTTTTAATATATATATATATATATATATATATATATATGTATGTGTGTGTGTGTGTGTGATAGATAAAGGTTTTTTCAGTGATTTGTTTCTTAGCCGTCGAACAATGTAGACGTGTTTTGTTTCTTGTCTGAAAAGGCTCCCCAGCGGATGGCGCACGACCCCCACCCACTGGATAGTAGAAAATGTAAAAGTCGACGACATTAATAAACTAGATAAGTTAAAATGATCTTTGTTAAGGTCTTTTATCGCTGGACACCCCCCCACACACACATACCAAAAAAAAAATAAACATTTCGCCACCCGGCCGGGTAAAGACGAGAGGGAGAAAGAGTGAGAGAGAGAGAATACAACATTGTATTAAATTGGCGACGTTGACCTCCCAGAATGAAAGGGGATATGCAACATGGGTATATCTAAGTAGAAATAAGGTGGGGAAGGGTGTGTGGGTTTAAGATATTTAAAATGTATAAATAAATAAAAAATAATAAATCTGTTTTTTTTTTTTTCTTCCCATGGGCGGATCTACACTGAGATTAGATTTACCTCAGCGTGTCAAAGACATGGGAAGAAAGAAATCTTGACATAGGACTGGAATGGAGTCGGTTGCTTTTGGTGAAAAGAAGTGACAATAGTTAGGAAGAGTATTATGTTTACTTCCCGCAGTCGCCTGCCTTTTGTTAAGTCCGGCAAGAGAGACAGAGTTGTTGGGGGTGGCGGGTACTGGAAAATGATAAATATCTCTTCTAAGCTGGCCTGAAACAACATGTCCATGTGTTTTGCAATCGATTCGATTTGACATTTAGGAAAAAAAGATTTACTATTACCTGGAATCACAGAAGTGTGATTTATGCACGCGCGCACGTATGCGTGTCTGAGTTTGTATGAGCGTCGTCATGTATTTGCATTGAAAGAATTAGGAAACATGAAAAATGGCTGCGACAAAGAATTGAGTACAGAATGAGTTTTTCTTTTTTTTTTCCAAGAGGAGTGATTTCGAGAAATGTAAGTCATGTCAATAGAGACACGAAAATTATATATATATATATAATTATTTATTTAAAAATATGATTCCAACACGCTACATAAGAGTTCTCATGTTTCAAAACAAGAGCCGAAAACTTCAATATAATTATTTGAATTAAATTGAATTAAAGTACTAAGCTCTGTTCCATCTTCAAGCGAAATTTTTTGGGGGAATAACGTATTTCTGAAATTTACGCGTTTTATAAGGATATTCATTATTGAAATCAAAATTACTATGGTAACGGCTAGAGCAATTGTTTAAAGAAAAGGGGCGTAAGGTGTTAATAATTTGTATCAATATCTCAGTTACATTCACAGATGTCAAGTCAGGGTAAGGTTGGGGTGTCTAAAATTAAAAGCGGAAGATGACATCGTCTAGTCTGGTTAAGTGTCTATGGAGATTTGTTTATTTTATTTTATTTTATTTTTTATTTTTTTCTGGAAAGGTTTTGTGTGTATAAAAACTGTCGTAAATAAAATACACAAATATATATATATCTATATATATATATATAAATATATATATATATTTGTGTATTTTATGTATATCTATCTATGCATAGATAGATAGATAGATAGATAGATAGATAGATAGATAGATAGATAGATAGATAGATAGATAAAGAAAGAACAGTAAGATATATAATCCGGTGTTCTTATAGATATTTTTCTTTTTACAAAATAGTGCTCAATGTAAACTTACAGAGCATTAATATTATAAATTAACTGATTTAAAATATGTTTTTCGCTACACAGTTCAAAACATGTTTCAAAAATGGAAACTAAAAGCTTTGAATTTAATTTTGTAATTAAATTAAAGACATTAGTTCCATTTCATCCTCAAGCGAATTCACTTAACATTAACATTAGACAATATTCAATTCAACATGAAAAGACGATGGACATAATATAGTCTAATGTTAATTATGTCTTATGAATATTTCCTGAAGATGGTCGACTAGACTGAAACGTCCGACGTTGACATTATATTAACATAATTGCATATTAGGATTTTTGTTTGTTTTTCGTATATTTTTCTTCATACTGTCGGATCTATATCCATATATATGCTTAAATATAAATATATATATATATATATATATATATATATATATATATATATATATATATATATATATTTGGTTGGATAGATGTAAGTTTGTGACCCTGGGTTTCACGCTTTAGCAATTTGTCTGACGATCGCTAAAGCGTGAAAGCAGGGTCATAAAACTCACATCTATCCAACCAAATATGTTAACTCTATCTCTGATATTGAGCACTTTTCTAATAAGTACCGCGCATATAATCATATAATATATAAATAATTATACATATATATATTTATTTATATTTATATACACTTTCACACACACACACACACATATATATATATATATATATATATATATATATATATATATATATATATATATATATAAAGACATTTTTTATATTTATACGTTCTTTTTAATAGATACAAATATTTAAGTAAAAGCTCAGCTTATAATAAACAGTATTAACAACATTTACCGGCCTGAATGTCTGAGAAATTTTCACAGAAAATATTCATACTCCGACAGGAATCGAACCTGTATTCTATACGGAAACCTCATATAGCCTGACGTGCTTTTACCGTATAAGATACAGGTTTGATTTCTGTCAAAGGACGAATATTTTCTATGAAAATTTCTCGGACCTTCAGGCCGGTAAATGTTGTTAATACTGTTTATTATAAGCAGAGCATTTACTTAAATATTTGTATGTATAATAAGAATGTATAAACCTAAAAACATGTCTTAAAATTATTGTCGGACTTTGTCCATTTCATAATACGTGACATATACATATATATATATATATATATATATATATGTGTGTGTGTGTGTATATTCTGGAGATCTATCTATCTATCTATCTATCTATATATATATATATATATATATATATATATATATATATACATGTTGTGATATATAGATATATGTATGTGTGCGTGTATATATATTTGTAAGGGTGTGTGTGTTTAATATATATGTATGATATATATATATATGTGTGTGTGTGTGTGTGTGTGGTTATATATAGCGATTTAGTAAGCGTATCTTACATGTGGCACAAGGCCGAAAGTTTTGAGCACCCAGTGAGGATTGAACTAACTATTCAGTCGTGATTACTCTAGCGATCAAATAAAGCATTTCAGAACGGATTGATAACGAGAGGCCCTCCAAACGTTTACCAGAATACAAAACACGATATTGCAAACGAGTGCCCTTACCATTGGATGGCGCAGCAAATAAAGCATTTCGCAGTTGTTTCAATAATTGTGCTTTTGTTATATTTTAATTTTATTGATTATGTTAATCGAAGGTTTTTCAATGTTGTTTTTAAGCGAAGCGACTGAAATTTATGGCATGTTTCTTTGCTGGTGTGTGTGGGGGGGGGAGAGGACGGAAGATCCGGACCAATGTTATTCAATTCGATTTCAAAGACTAAAAATACGTTTGATCAGAATAAATTCCCCTTCAAACTTGACGCCATAAACCTGGAATCAAAAAAAAAAAAAAAAAAAAAAAAGAAAAAAGCGCCCAATAAACCCTCTTTTCTGGGAAAAATTGAAATTGACAGTCCATCTCACCGTCACCCAGACCCCCATCCGATCAAACAGCTGATCATAATGCGCCATTATTAAAATCGGTTAGAGAACAATAATAACCTGACATTGTTAAAACAATATTTTGTGTGTATATCTCTACGATTGGGTCCCAGGTTTAGGGGTTCACTCTCGAGCGTTACGTTAGCGATACGACAATTGTGAACTCAAATTTTCCCTTCCCGGTTTCGTAAATATCTTTACACTGCAAACAGACATCGCCAGTTCTTGAATGAAGCAATTTTTATAAATTAATTCTAGAGTTGTTTTTTTTATTTTTATTTTTTTTTTGAGGATGGATGGGGGGTAACGATGTTGCTTCAGGACGTGAGCGATCATGAGTCTCCATTTATCCCTTTACGTTATTATATGTAAATTCCCATATATTTCGGGAAAGGGTGGTGTAGTTGTTTCCCGTTGACTTCATAATGTTCAAAATACCAGGTAGTATTCGGATTGCCAACACACAAACAGAATGTCTCATATCGAGAATATTCCACATTGAACATGAAGAAAAATTAATTATTTTTAATAATATGTAAAAATCTCCACTTTCACCTGAAGACGGTTGCGAGACCAGACCAGAAACACGTGTCGTGAAATTATGTAAAACAAAGTATAATATTTTTTCTCAATAAATCCACATTACAACCAAAAACGTTTGCGGCACCCCTCTTCTTTTAATATACATACTTTTCTCTCGTTGGAACCACTACAACATATTTCCTTTATATATATGTATATATATATATATATTCTCTTTGCAATAAATCAGTTTGTTGAGCAGGTTTCATTTACATATCATATATATATATATATATATATATATATATATATATATATATATATATATATATATATATATATATATATATATATATATATATATATATATATTCTCTTTTGCAATAAATCAGTTTGTTGATCAGGTTTCATTTACGCATCGGGGAGATGGGAATGGCAGGTAAACCGGCGATTTATCATTCATTCGTATGAATATATATATATATATATATATATATATATATATATATTCTTTGCAATGAACCAGTTTGTTAATCAGGTTTCATTTACGCATCGTTGTACAGACGATTTTTCTCGGGAGTTTGGTTTTGGTCTATTTTGTTTTACAGCATATCAACATCTCAATGGGTTATTTAATGTCGACATATTTTTTAGGATAGGTTCGTATGAATCGAATATTTATTCTTCGTAAGAAATCAGTTTGTTGATCAGGTTTCATTGACATCTTAATGTAAAGTGGGGTTTTGCCGGAAGTTGAGTTTGGTTTATTTTTTGTTTTACGGCATAACAACCTCACTGGGTTATTTAATATTATTTTTAGCATATGTTCGTATGAATAGAATAGTTATTCTCTGTGAGAAATCTGGGTTTTTTTTATATATGGTTTCCTTGACGCATCTTTGTAAAGACGGTCTTTGTCTAGATTTTGGTTTGGTTTATTTTGTTTTACGGCATATCAACATCTCAATGGGTCATTTAATGTCGACAAGATTTTTTTAGGATAGATTTGTAATGACAGAATATGTATTCTTTGTAAGAAATCTGTTTGTTGATCAGGTGTCGTTGACGCAGCTTTGTAAAAGGGGCTTTTTTTGTCGAAAGTCCAATGCTGGTAATATATATATATATATATATATATATATATATATATATATATTTTCAAAATGTATTGCTGGTTAATTTTTTTTTTTTTTTTTATCAAAAATGTATTTCTGGTATTTTTACTATAAATATCTATTTTTATACTTCCATAGTGCTTTGATCGCAGTATGGGGTTTAAGAGGTGCTTCCATCCCGAATCAAGGTGGGCCTGGGATCTACAGCAATTAAGAGGAGGTTCTATGCTCCTGAAAACCTCCCGATCAGATGCTTTAGGATGTATTTTATTGTCATACCCAAGACGGTCTGTCATCAGTGAATCTTTATCTATTTAGATTGCGTTGTAAATGACGAGACAATAATTCTCAATTCTTTTTCTCCATCTGCCGAACTTCATGCGAAGCATATCTTATTTAATAGACAATAATAACATTATCTATTTTCGTTGTGAAATTTGTAAAGTTTGAGCATAACAATGCATATATCTTAGTTAATATTAACTGAAAATAAGTGAAACTATTCACAGTAGCGTTATCAATTTACTTTGTAATTTTATCTTTTTTTTTTTCCTAAATGCTTTGGGGAATTTTTTGTCGTGCATAGAATTATTCGCGCGTTAAAACAACGGACGTAAAGACATTGTACAATACAGTAAAGCCTTACGGTCTCTGCCTCAAAAATTGTAACAGCAAGAGGAGGAATTGAACGAACTAGGAAGACTGTTTTCTTTTACGCCCTTCGCCGGCTATAAGCAAAGAGAAAGTGAAGAAAAGAAGTCAGAACGGGAATTGCTCATGGCGGCTATTATTTCGATTATCGACTGACCGAACTAAAATGGCGCCGTTCGTTTTCGCCAAGCGCCATTTTAAATTCGCTAATTTGCCTTTCTTCTTAGGCTAAAATGCGTCAATCGATTTTGCCCGACGGCACTGTTACATAATGGTATTTGTGCTAAATGAAATTGTTTTAATGATCAATAAAATATCAAATTAACTATTAATGCCACAGGAATTCTTTTTCTTTCTCACTGTAGTGGTACGCTTGCTTTTTATTAATATCTATGGAAGCACGCTCGTACACGGAGCGGATATATACAAGACGAGGCACATTCATAAATACTTAAGCATGCGTGAATCTCTTCAGATATGTTTGCATATACCATTAATCAGAAACATAAGCACTTTGTATAATATTAATCCTTGTAAAGTAATGAATCCAAAAACACCCGTTCATATCCCAACACTGACAGCTCTCACCTGTAATTATATATTTAAGGAATGGTTTGATAAAATGACACATTATATATATATATATATATATATATATATATATATATATATATATATATATATATACAGTGCTGTTCGATAAAAGTGACTCAGCTGATTTTTTTTTTACTGAAAATATTTTTTATCTATTGTTTTGGGGGTTGAATTATTTTTTAATCTTACTAATATAAAGACCCCTTCCCGACCACCTAGGAAAAAAGTTTCTTCACCCTAAGGTATTCTATTCATAATTATAAATTTGGATATAAATGAGATTCAGCAAAAAAAAAAAACTCAGATATCGCATTCTAATGATTAAATTGGTAAATTTAAAGAGCTTTTGACAAAATATTGAAAATTATTTTACAATACACTCAAAAAAATATTCTAAAGAATTCTAGAACAGCTTAAATTAAATCTAGAGTATTCCAGAATATTCCAGAAAGCCTCATACAGTATAAAAACAGCTTGAAATAGCCACTAAAGTCACTAACCAGATGAAAGGGTACAAACACGCATCAGAACCACTTAAGGCATCTATTATTGCCCTCTCAAAAGCAGACAAGTTTATGAGAGAAATTGCTATAACTTCGCAGTCAACTGCCTCTCGAGTGCTTAGGGCACATAATGATGCCACTCTTGCTCCAAGGAAGGAAACAAGGGGATGAAAGAAAAAGATTGATGATAGAACTGGCAGGGTAATCAAGAGAGAAGTTGTGAAGAATAGGACTATAACTAGCCAAGATATTGCAGCCAGTCTAAGCGAAGAGCAAGGTGTTAGTTCTGCCTCTTCAACAGTCTGTCAGAACAAGGCTACAAATCTTGTTAGAACAAGGCTACAAATCTTGTACACGAAGGTTTAAGCCGCTAATAAGCAAAGCCAACAAAGCCAAGAGACTTGTATGGGCTCACTATTACAAAAATTTCACCGTAGAAGACTGGAAGAATGTTCTCTTCTCCGATGAAACGAAAATTGAGCTAATTTCAAAGGATAAGGTGAGTCACTTTTATCGAACAGCACTATATATATATATATATATATATATATATATATATATATATATATATATATGGCCTGTCGTCGAGTGGTTAGAACGTTCGCTTTCTGAGCATGAAACTCGGTGTCGATTTGTCAGGAAGGAAACTTCCTGGTGTTATCTGACTGGCTTGGGGTTGATCCCAGCGTGCGGCACCTATGGAAAGTGTCTGAAATCCATACCGCGGGTTGACCCAAGCCTCGTGTGTGAAATTGGGCACACTGAACTCTTGGGATCCGTCGATAGCAAGCACAGCCATAAGTCATCGTGGCTGAGGGCTTGAGCGCGCTGGCCTTGTTCAAATTGATGATCACGCTAGATAACACGCTCTGTCCCAGTTATAGTATAAATCACAGGTGGGCTCCGTGGGTGTTGAAAAAAAAAAACACAAATGTGCCTGAGCGAGCGTCTGCAATAGGGATTGGATAGCCACCCTAGTAGACGGCTATCCTTGAATACGAGTGGCCAGCTAAGGTAGCTAATAGCAACGGCTAGAATAGAAACATAAACAATACCATTAATATTTTTTTTATAAAAATCAGATGAAGGAAAATTATAAACAGGATGAATGCCGAATTAAGAACATTATACAAAAAATGCATAACACCAATTGACAATAGCAAAAACTTAGATTAATTATTTATTACAAAAAATTTAAAACCTCTAAACTTATAGTTAAAAATAATAATTCCCCTCCTAGAACAAAATTAAATAGGGCAAATATTATTTACGAATTTAAATCCCATTAAGGAATTGTATTCCTGATCAATCAAAATTCGTAAATAATTATATAAGCCACACTACAACATGTTTGACACGCAGACTCACTCTACACCTTTCTGACCATAGCTCAATTAGATCTCACCGGACACTATTCGTAACATACTTGTTGACAGCGCAAATATAATAGCATCATCTACATGCAAAAAAAAGGCTAAAATAATGGAAGCCTTATTAATAAAAACAAAAAAAAACTAACACTTAATAATATTAACTTTGAACATGAACAAAATATCTTGATCGTATTTTGAAAAATGTAAACATTTTATAAAGCATACATGCAACAAACTGTTTCTTATTTAACAGTTAAAATATTTAATCCTTGAAAA